>LOJH01038808.1:0-13949 GCA_001685095.1 Ellobius talpinus | reverse complement strand
ACACACACACACACACACACACACACACACACACACACACACACACCACAGAGAAAGAGAGAGAACAAAAAACAAACAAATAACAAGAAAAAGAAAACAGAGGTGTTGTAAGAGGCTGCTTGTTGTTCCCGGCTGCTCAGCCCCAAAATAATCACACAGAAACCATATTATTTTGCAACACTGTTTGGCCAATAGCCAAACAGTATTGTATTTCTGGCTAACTCATATCTGTGTATCGCATGAGGCTGTGGCTTACTAGGTAAAGTTCCAGCATCTGTGTCTGGCGGGGCTACATGGCTTCTTAGTAACTCCACCTTCTTTCTCCCAGCCTTCAGTTTAGTTTTTCCCACCTAGTTCTACTCTGCCCTATCAATAGGCCAAGGCAGTTTCTTTACTAACCAACAGTATTAACACCATACAGAGGGGAATCCCACATCACAGAGGCAACTAAGAAATTCTGAAAGTGGGAGAAATAGGCTTCCCTAGGGAAGACCACGCTAATTGGTTATCCAATATAAAATGGCTATCCCTAAATACATACATACAAGTAACACTATGCAGACTGAGTAGGTTATATTTAGTAGTATATATGTATATACACATACATGTATGCATGTTGCAACAATTAATGAGAAAGGGAGACGTGAGTTTGAAAGAGAGCAAGGAGGTGTATATGGAAGGTTTTAGAGGGAGGAAAAGGAAGACAGAAATGGTGTAATTATAATCTCAAAAAATAAAAGAAATATTCTCAAAAGCGGGTAGAAAATGGTGTCAGAAGTTTTAACAATAGTGTGCAAGTCCCACTATAAAGATACTCATTAGGAAATGTGTGTGAGTTATGTGTGTGACATTAGAAAGGTGAGTTGTGGTCCTGCAAGATGCAGCCCAGGGCCTTGGCCCTTGTTTTCCTCTCAGAAAAGATGAAAAGGATCAAGCCCATATCTATACTGGGTGTTTCACTCCAGTTCTTTGGTCCTCAGGCTCCAACCCTGAAAGTGATCTTTGAGAAAAGTTGAATACAAACATCCTTTCATATGGACACACTTTCAAGCTTTTGCATTCTATTATCCTAGACAAACAAAAATAAATAACAGTTCAACCAAAGCATACAGAATTATAAGACCCATCCATCTTCAAATATGTGGAGAAAGTAGGTAAAACACAGCAGGGCCCATTAGAAACCTCCTGGGGATGCTAAGTCATCCATACAATTTTACCTTGGAAGAAAATATTCCTAATACTCACCCTTAGAAATTTAGGGAAAGTCTCTGAATATTCTGACCCTGCCACTGAGGAGGTGCTAGGAATCCAGGGCTTAAGAGTACATTGAAATCTTTATCCCCTGTCCTGTGTGATGATAAATTCTATAGCAGTTAAAAGAAAACTTCTGATTTTCCTAAAATTAACATCTTCCAGGCAGTGGTGGTGCACATCTTTAATCACAGCACTAAGCAGGCAGAGGGAGGTGGGTTTCTGTGAGTTCAAGGCAAGTCAGAAAGAGTCTCTGAACAGCCATGGCCACAGAGAGAAACTCTCTCTAAAAACAAGCAAATAAGCAAAAAAAACTCACAAAGGGGAGAAGGACTGGAGAGATTGCTTGATGTTTAATCATATTGGCTGTCCTTCCAGAGGACTCAGATTCAATTTCCAGCACCCACATGGAGACTAAGAGCTACCTATAACTCTAGGTCCCAAAGATCTGATGCCTTCTTAGAACCCCCACAGAACCGGGCACAAGGATGACAAGGGGAAAACACACATGTAAAATATTCATACAATAAAAATAAAAATATCATCTTAATGAGATAGTTAGGAGTAGTGAACAGGACTGGATACAGCTAACTCACTATTCAATGTTTAATTCATAATGTCAATAACTTAAAAACAGTAGATTAAGGGCCAAGGACAAAATGTTTATAGTCTAGCATTCCCTTATGATTAGGACAGCAAAAATAGGTAGAGTTTCAGACAGATATACAAATGGTAGACACAAGGGGGTTAGTGACAAAATATCTTTAGAAAAGCTCTTTAGTAATACTACAAAATAAAGTTAAATATCAGTAGTCTATCAGAGCAGAATCATAGTCCCTTCAGAATGAATAACTCTTTTTTATAATTGCAAAATAAATTTAAGCAAGCCATCCAGCATCATTGGTTTTAGCTAACTTTTAAAAATAATTAATTTTAGAGGTCATAGAGCAAAATATGTGAGTTATTCCTGACAACTTAACATTGGGGAATATCTATTACGAGTGTATTGTAATCACAGATTAAAAAATTAAGTGTTTATGATTATTTAAAGAAGTTTTAAGGTTACATTTGTTAAAATCTTGCTTTTTTGCTGGCATATATAGGTGTCCAATTAAGGATTAAAACAAGGTAATACATTCATCAACTCTGCCTTCCTATTATGTCTGTGTCCTTTCCTGCCCTAATCCTTGGGTCACATTCTATTCAACTATGAATGCAAACAAGTCGACCATTTAAAAAAAATTCTCAAAGCCTATATATGGATTTGATGTGGTCTGTTCTCTTTTGGTACTAATATGTGTTTCCCTTACCCGACCCTGACTTTATCAATGATTTGTGTATATGAAATCCTACACCATTTTCATGAGCTCAAACCAAACAATAGGGCCAGGAAATTTGTGGTGTTAAGAGTAACATAACAGTCCCTAGAATAAGATGATGGCCTGGTGGCATTAAAACTTCAGTGACTGCGTGCTAATACAAAAAGGAGAACAGCTTTTGAAACCAAAACTGTTTATGGATGCTAGCCATCCTCAGAAAAATCAAGAAATGCTCACTGCTCCCCTTTTCAGGAAGAATAGACTGATCACTTTGATGTGATATGCCTCCCATCTTCTCACAACCTAAAGTCCCAGTAGAGAAGCCTTTCTTGTCTTCTTTACAACACACCACTCGGTTGACTGTTGTTGTTTCTACATCAGATGCTATTTCCATCTACTATTTACCCCCACCCTTTGGTACAGTCCCCTCTAAGTACCACATTACACACTCTATATTTTCTTCCCCAGGTTTCATGTAAGCCTAGTTATAAAATCTAGTCCATGGTCTGTCCTTAACATGCTGTTTGTATGAGACATGTTATCCCAGGAACTTGGTCTCAGAAGACTATATTCCCAGAAAGCACTCACTCAGTGTAGATATAGTCAGGATTTTTGCAGCCTCCAAGTGAAGAATCTCAAGGAGAAATAAGCTCACTAGAAGCCAAATCCAATGCTCAGCCATGAACGCATGCAGTCCAGGCATAGGATGCACACCTTGAGAATGTGCCCCGCTAAGGGACCTTGTGAGGCTCAGTCACTAGCCCTGACTGTGGCCCTGAAATGAGGTAAAAGGGGGAGATCTTATTCTGGCCCTCCAAATACCCTCTTGCTCTTTGCCTCATCTCTGCTAAACTCTTTCCATTGGAATTCAGTTTCACCCTCCTTAACCAGAGTCGATAGAGGAACAGGTAGATAATAATTAACTTGTCTTTTATCCAAAATATCCTCTTAACTGCCCCAACATAACTCTCTAAACTGTGACTGAAGGGACCTTGAGAAATCCTGTCAATGACAGCATCTTGAAGTAGCATGTACCGTGAACATTTTACAAGCCCATTTACTAGCTTGTAAGACTCTGTCTCCTCTGTCATTTCTCTACTTGGATCCTATTGCCATATCTGTAACCGATTATACTGGGTACGAGCTTTAAAATCTTCAATAGTGGCAGTTATAAGCTAACTTGCCAGGAAAACACCTAAGATTATTGCTCAAGGCCTCTCACTAATCACAAATTCATGAAAATGTGCTCATGGCCTAAGTTCAGAATTTCACCTGAAAGACAAAACAATTAAGATGGAACCTACAGTCTGAATGAACATCATGAAGTATCCTTCCAAGTGCAAGCACAAGACAGCTTCCAGTTCTGCCACTTGTAAATCCACCCCACAAAAAGAAACACATTGCCAATGTTGTCATCTTCACATTCCAGTTGAAAACTTAACAGCTTTCATGAAGTTTCCCAGTGCATCCTCAAACAGAGGGCGTCTGCTTCAGTACAATCAAAGCACGTAGAGGAACACTGCCTGGAGTTCTGCTTTGCAGCATTGTGTCTTGTGTCTACGTCTTTAGGTACATCTGAACGTAAGCATTACCTTCGTATATAATCATGAAGGTTTCACATTCATACAGATGAAAAGACCCAAAAAAGGAGAAATAATGTGAGAAAGGGGGATGCACTGTTCTTCACAGCAAATTATCTGTCTATTGTTCTAATACTTCTCAAATGTATTAGTGTGAGGTTAATTTCATTGTCAACTTCACTAGCTTAAGGGACACTTGGAGAGCTGGGAAGGCTTTATTTCCAGCCATGTGTGAGATTGTTTCCAGGTGGAAGCAGCTTTTGAATCAGTGAAAACTGTAAGGAAATTCCACCTTCACACAAAGGTGTGTCACATCTGCCAAGGACTAGATGTTAAGAAAATGCAGCAAAAAGGTAGATTCTCTTTTTCTCCATATCCTGGAGCTGGGACACCTAATTTGTCCTGGTTTCAAGCATCCGACCTCAGAATTGGGAAGACGGTTAGGTGAATGAAGCATGGAAGAGTAAGCATGACCATAATGCATTACACACATGTATGAAATTACATATAAAACCTTTCAGGCACTGTATTCACAGCGACCATCCCAGAGAAAATAGTTTCTATACAGAAATGTATGTGTGCGTTTGTGTGTGTGTGTGTGTGTGTGTGTATAAAACATTCTCAACAGGTTATTTTTTTAGCCATGCAAAACTATAAATGGCCTAGATTCTGTGAATAGAAAACTAAACATGTTAACTGTGACAGTGAATTATTCACAAACATTGTGAATGAATCTTTACATAATAACTTCTGCTTAAAATAATACAATAAAAAATCTAATTTATGATCCCATTTTTGTAAAACCCAGAAGATAAAAACTAACATAGGAACATTATTTATTGACTACTAATGACTATTGTACAGTAAAATGATCAACAACAAAGATTATCAAGAGCTATAGAAGAGAAATCTTCTGTGATGATAACTCTTCATTGTGTTCAGAGATGTAAATATAGATATATATATAGAGAGATATATAATTGTTTGTTTTAATTATGATGAGTTTGTCAACAATAAACAAACAAAATACTTTACAAATTAAAATGTGACCAAAAGGAAGTAATAGACAGGTCTTCTTTCTGTTTTAAATGACTAAAAACAATCTAGAAACACTATTTGGGGCAAAACATTTTTCATTCATTGTTAATTAGGAAGTTCAGGGTACTTAGTACTAATTAGACTTAGTTTTCAGAATTCAGATCATGGAATAAATACTCAAATTTGCTCAGATAGTCTCCCTGAGTGAAGGTACTGAATTCAGATTTTAGAAGAATAAGCCATCTGGCTGGAGTTTACAGAAAAGAACAGCAAGGACACAGTGATATATAAGAAAGCAGAGTACCATGTGAGGGAGACAAAGTTCAGAGTTAAAGATTTCCTAGAAACAGGTTAATGCAAGCATGCCAGCTCCTTCTCAGTTCACCAATTATCTAAGAAATAGTCAAGTGGAACAATATCCAAAGGGCACACATGGTCCCTCTCTATGCCCTTATCCTTGATTCAACTATTTACAGAAGAGTTTCAATTGACTTGAAGCACTTAACATTGTGATTCTAACTCCTGTGATTCTCTGTCTCTGTCTCTATCCCTCTCTCTCTGTCTCTCCCTTTCTCTCTCTGTCCCTCTGTCTCTCTCTCTGTCTCTCTCTGTCTCTCTCTCTGTCTCTCTGTCTCTCCCTATATATATATATATATATCACACATACACACACAAAACTTAACTAACATTTATGGTACTTGAAGGTACATTCCACATTACCAGAGGGGGAAGATATTCATCAATATCACCCAGATATAAAACCTGAGACCTGACTTGGGTTTAAGTACCACCCCATGAGATGGAACACATACCTGACACTATTAAAGTGCACAAGAACCAGAGATTGCATAGGCCATAGGTCTAGGAAAAAAGCCTAATACTATTATTCTGTTAGAGGAACTTACAATATAATGACCCCTAATTATGTATACTATGCTGAAGCATGATTAATAAAAACTCATACACAGAAATTGGGCCAGAAAAAGATCAGAAAAGCATAGCAGCCCTCCACCAGCTTTTACCTCAACCTCAGTTCGAAAATGGCGATCCTGACTCCAGAAATCCTCAGAATGAGACTGTGACTGTGAGCTGTCTCCTCCCATCTAATATTCTCTCTAGGGCTGGGATTAATGGCGTGCACCACTGGGATTAAAGGCACCACTGGATTTTCTATGGCAAAGTAGTGTGGCTACTGGAATCAAAGGTATGTGTTATCACTACCTGGTCTGTAAGGCTGACCAGTGGGGTTGTTTTACTCTCTGATCTCCAGGCAAGCTTTATTTCCTAAAATACAAATGAAATGCCACTACACCATACCCATAGATCAGTGCCTTGCTCAACCCTCATCAGAAAAGCTTCTTGTAATAGATGGGAATTAACTCAGATAATCACAACTAGACAATGTGCAGAAAGTAAGAGACTTTGCAGCACTCAGGGATGTTATCATCAAACCCTTCCCTTCAAGGTTCAAGATCTAGGCATAAGAAGAGGTGAAAAGAATATAAAAGCCAGAGGTGGTGCATGACTCCATGGAAACAGTGTCTCCCATACACAACAAGGCTGATATACATATGAACATACAAAGACTGACGCGGGATGCGTAAGACCTGCACAGATCCAAGCATGACAAAATCCCAGTGCTGAGAAGGAGAAGGCAACATGAAGCTACTCACAAGAAAAATATCACAATGTATGACACCTCCAACTCTTCGCACACTTTGCAAAGTCTCCTGAAATGTATTTTATAACCTCCTGTATCAGGCAGTGTCCAGTGCACTCAGATGTGTTGTACCTGGATAGACTAGAAATCACTTTTCTGTGGCTCCATATACGTTTTCAATGGTAAATATTTTAATAAACACAAATGCACTTAAAAGGGACTTTCAGTTATCAGGAATCATGTTCTACTAATGGACCCATAGCATAATATGCCTACCACTAGCAGTTCTAGATACTGAAGGAATGAATGGGAGCATCTTTTTATTTTAAGATTTTGACCCTACTGTCAGGGTTATCCTCAATATATATATTTCAGGTCCTAGACAATATAGAGATCTGCAAGATGTGTGGATCTGGACCGGAGATGCTAGAATCTAAATAGTGCAAGTAGTATCCTTATACAACAAGGAGTATGGCCATCTCATGATTACTAGAAATGTTTGGATGACAGAGATATGGCTCAGCAAATACACCACGCCTGCTGGCCTGAGGTCAGTCCCTACAACTTACATGGCAGAAGGAAAGAGCCAACTCCTTCAAGTTGTCCTTTCGGTCTCCACATACAGTTAAATGTTTTCTAGTAGCCAAAAAATTTAAAGACAATGTAATAACATATAGTACACAGACTCTCTGTGTATTTTCCATCTTTAAGAGGCTTATTTATTTTTTTATTACTGTATTCCCTTTTAAGGACTTTTTTTACCATTTTCTTTTGTCTCCCAAGCCTACATATATTTTAATACACTGTGAGCCATTTTGAAGCTCTTTTTTTTTTTTTACTGAATCTGTCCTTATTTTGCATCTGTAACCTTTTCTGTCTACATGAACAAAAGAAAAAAACTGTTGTGTAACTTAGATCATGGCATGCTGGTGCTGTCTCCTCCTTCTTGGTTCCTTGAGAGGCTAGTTTCACAGTGGAGGAGGTAGTTTATGGCCAGTTCTGGGAGCCATGTTTACAGCCCTAACTCTAGGAAGTTTCTAGGTCCATGCTGCCTGAGTAGTATGTTACTGGCTGCTCATAAACACCATAGAAGTGTTTGGTAGCAGGGCCTCTTAAAAGAACCAAGAGGTTTTTTTTGCTGCTAATGCTGAGTTAGGAATCCTCTCTTATAGGAGCCATGTCTCTGCTCACCACCAGTAAGCAGAGCAGAGCAGAGAAAAAACAGTTACCAAGAAGCTGTGCTTGACTCCACTCTTGTGTACCTAGAATTCTTTTTTAAAGCTTTGTCGGGTTTTATTTGGAAATTTCAGCCACAGTTGGAATGACATATGTAAACAGAAATTTCCTGTCCCAACTGCCCAGTACTAAATAAAGACACAGCGGACTTATATGAATCGTAAATGATCAACGAATAGCTCAGGCTTATCACTAACTAGCTCTTACATTTTAAGTTAACCCATATTCCTTATTTACACCCTGCCACATGGCAACACCTTTATTAGCATGACACATTCGTCTCCTGCTCTGAGTCTGGCTGGTGACTCTCACTCCATCCTTCTCCTTCCCATCATTCTTAGTTTGGTCACCCTGCCTATACTTCCTGCCTGGATACTGGCCAATCAGCATCTTAGTAAATCAAATCGATTGACAAATATTTACAGTGTACAAGAGCATTATCCCATAGCACAGGACTTAGCTCCATTCCACTTGCTGGTGCTCTTTTTCTCCTCAAAATTTACATTTTTTTTAACTTTACCCTGCTCAGCTTGCTCCTTTTCATTTTAAATCTGTTGACTGTTTTGAGATTTCCTCTGCCAATGTAATTAACCCAAAATTCTTCACTTTAACCTCAGGCAGACTCTTTGGGTAAGGGCAAAAGGCAGTCACTTTCTTCACCAGAATAGTACAAGAATGATCTCGAGGTAGCATGCTAAAATTCTTCTCCCCTGAAGCCTCTTGAGTGAGCTCCCAAGAGTTCAAATAACTCTAAGCACCTCTGTCTTCCATTCTCCTAGTGATGCAGCTCATTAAGCAATGCTTAAAGCTCCACTGCTTTTATAGCCCAAAGCACCAAAGTCCAAATTCCTCCAAACAAAAGCGTGATCAGGACTATAACAGGGATACCTGAGTCCCTGGTACCAACTTCTGTCTTAGTTTGGGTTTTTATTGCTGTGAAGAGACACCATGATCACAGCAACTCTTATAAAGAAAATATTTAATTGGGGTGGCTCACTTACAGTTTCAAAGGTTCAGTCCATTATCATGGTGGCAGGGAGTATGACAGCATGCAGGAAGGTATGGAGAAATAGTTGAGAGTCCTCCATCTTGTAGGCAACAAAAGTCAACCAAGACACTGAGAGATATCCTGAGCATAGAAAACCTCAAAACCTGCCCCCACAGTGACACACTTCCTCCAACAAAGCCATACCCACCCTAACAAAGCTACATGCCTAATAGTGTCACTCCCTAAGAGATTATGGGGACTAATTACATTCAAAGTACCACAGCACGTTAAACAAATCTTCAAATAAATCCTGTTGTGGAAGAGAAGATATGAGACATGTGTGTTAAAAAATGCATAGCAAACAATATAGTGGGAGACAAAGTTCTATATGAACATTTTGTATGTTCATGGAAAATGGAATGTGGTCTTCCAGCTTAGGTAAGTGAAAAATTTTCCAGTAAAAAACTCATCTCTGAGCATCATTGGCCTGCTAAATATACTTTTCAGCCACAGACAAGAGGGTGGGGCCACTTTAACTAGCAGTCTCTTATTTCTTCTATGTGAAAAAATGAAAGAGATTCTATACATGGGAAAGGAGTGACATGGGGAATCAGGTTCCTATTGCATGGTGTATCATCATGGCAGGGAATTTTTTTAACTTTTATTGATTCTTTTTGGATTTTACATCATGCATTCTAATCCTACTTGTCTACCTGTCTCCTCACACTTGCCCTCTCCCATTGAAATGTCCCCCAAATCCAGACCAGATTTAAAATAAAAAACAAAAATGAAACAGAGGAAGAAGAAGAAGAAGAAGAAGAAGAAGAAGAAGAGGAAGAGGAAGAGGAAGAGGAAGAGGAAGGGGAAGGGGAAGAGGAGGAGGGGGAGGGGGAGGGGAGGAAGAGGAGGAGAAGGAAGAAGAGGAAGAGGAAGAGGAAAAGGAAGAAGAAGAACAAGAACAAGAACAAGAAGAACAAGAAGTACAAGAAGAACAACAAGAACAACAAGAACAACAAGAAGAAATCTTATCTTGGAAGCTAAAGTGTGGTTCATTGTAGTCACACAATTTATCCTTTAGTCCCTCTTTACTTGCAAGTGTTCATTGCATGAGTGCTTGGTATGGCTCAAAGCCTCTGGTTTCTGCTACACCACCAAAAATGGGCTTTTAGTGGGACTCATCTTTGATGTCCTGTTATTGTCCTGTGCCATGGAGATCCTGCTGTTTTGGATTTGTAGGTTTGTGCCCTCCACTTGCTCCAACAGGTCATGGATTCAGGGTTCTGGGCTTGGGTGGTAGCTGGATTGGTCAGCTGTCCAGCTTTCCCTCATACCTAGATGAGCCCTTTAGCACTCCCAATGCAGACTACAGCAAGGAGCTCGCACAATGCAGACTACAAAAAGGAGCAGGGTCAGTTTTCCTGCTCTTAGGTCCTCAGTATCAGATCTCCCACATCACATCACCAGGGACAGCTCTACTGTTTTTCCAAGGCAGGGTGCAGGGCCCTCTCTCCTGATTGCAGTAGGGGAAATACAAGAGAGAGATGGGTCAGTTTTCCTGCTTTCATGCCCTCAGGGCTGACTCACATGTACCCCTGACAACAGGGTCAGCTCTAGTATGCTGCCCAGGTGGGATGCAGGGCCTGCTCTCTTGTGTGCTATAGCTGGTATAGGATAGGGCTAGTTCTCTCTCTCATGACCCCAAGGCCAGCTCTCTTGCCTGCCACAGGTAGCAAGGGGCAAGGGCAGAGGGTATCTTTCTCTCACTTATACCATCACTTGGCTGTAGTGAATGGGGAGTAGGCCTGCTTTTCATCCCGTCCGGCTCCCGCACGGCTAGCTTATACCCCGAAATNTTTCTTTATTAACCAATGAAAGTAAGACATAGACAGGTGACCCTCCTACATCACTTGGCAGACAAGGGTGGGCAGGTTCAACTCTGTTGCTCTCACACTCTCAGGGCTGGCTCACCTGCATCCCTGACAATGGAGTCATGACAGGGAATTCTTAAAAGTTAGAAACTCAAGGTTCAAAGTAGAAAATTATATAACTATCCTAGTGTGCCTTTATTTTTTCTATAATCAATCATTGACTGAAGCCAACTCTTTGAGGAAAGGTTTGTTTCAAATGAGAGTCCTTCCTTCCCAAATGACTCTAACTTATGTCAAGATGACATAAAAGCAACCAACACAAGACCTTTCTCCCCAAACCTATGTGAGTATCTCAGGATGGTTTCTATTTTTCCATTCCAGCATAGGTTGGGACTGATTCTGCCTCAGTGGAAAGACTCTTACCCTGAGACAACTGGTTGTGTCTCAAGGAGGCAATGGTTCTCCTGGTAAAGAATAGTTGGAGTCAAGACAGACCTAATACAGCATAAGATAACTATCATTATCATGCCGTGTTCACACTCATACTCCTTAAAATGGGTGTTACACCAGGACTCTTGGGAAAATGCCCTCCTTGTCACTGCTGACTTTGTCTGTATTGACACAGATTCTGATTAACAGAGTTATTTGGAAAAGGACCCACATAATCACTACAACAAGGTCAAACACTGATCACCACACTTGGGTGGGTCTTTCCAAATGACCAGAAGGGAGCTTCCCATCTTGAAGATGCTGAGTAGAATTTTGTGGGGAAAGAAAGTTATAAACATGGGCAAGTTAGGAATATACTATAAACAAATGATTCATAAAAATAAAAAGAGAGGAAATTAGTGACAGGCAATGTGGTGTGAAGGAACAAAAAGCCAAAAAGATGGCAGGAAAATAAACCATCAAAAACCTCACATATGTCCCTATAGATGAATATAGTGAGCATTGATTGGCTTTTTGCCTCCTCATCAATGGTCTTATATTAACTTTAGCATCAGATAAGATGTGAAAATGCATCTTAGTACCCTTACTCCTTACTGGGGCTGTCAGATTATTTAAGGGCAGCTGCAGAGGGATGCAAAGCAGAAAGAAAAAAAAGACTTGGTCTAACCTTGGATGGTACTATCTTTATTCATAGCAAGGAGATGCTTTGTCACCCATATGTGCAGATGGCCAAAATACCTGCAGAGGAAGATGGAGTGCAGCCCCTTATAGGGGTGGAAATGACTTCTGTGGTCTGCAAGGGAAGCTGGGAAGTGTAGTCTTTCAACAGGAAACTACCAGTCATTGACATGACTTCTGAAGGTCCCTACATTTACAATTCTTAACATTTTAGGCATGGGTGAATACATAATGTGGAAATAGTGGGGCTAAAGATAACCTCTCCAGCTACTACTTCCCATGACCCTACCTAGGTAAGGCAAAGACAAAATATTCAATTAAAATGATCGTGATAGGAAGAACAGAAGGGAAGACAAAGCAGGTCCATTTCGCCTACTGTTTCCAAGTAAATAGCTAGAATCCTTGGAAAAGAGGGAATCAGAATTCTTTACAGATGGCAAGGGCTCAAGATGCACCACAGCCTAGAATTTGTCTTAGTTATTGTTATACAAGACCTGGTGAGTCATCCTCATCAACTTAGACTATGAAACCAATATGGACAAGTTCAACAGAACCACCATATACAGACTGCCTATGCATGCTTCTGCATTGCCAGGGCATAAATTTCATTTCATTCACTTTTATGCAAGACATAGCAGAAAAATATTGGGCGATCAGCAAGCCCTACTTTCAGTGACCTCCAATATTTCCTGGACTCCTCCTTTAAGCAACTGTAAAAGTCCTTACTATATCCACTTTTTATAAGTATTTGACAAGAAAACTCATACTATTGAGTCTAGGATGCTTGTGCTCTTAGGACAGGTAGAGTTTCATTTCTTTGCTGTTTTAAATTTTTTCTGACCGAAGTCCACTTAGTGAAGAAAGGGTTTATTTATCTGGCTGACAATTCCAGGTTACAGTCTAATATTGGAGAGACAGGAACTTAATCACATTCACAGTCAAAAACCAGAAAGGACAGATGCACATATGCTGCCAGCTTCCTTGTATTTTATCATCTGGCTTTGTTCTATCGTGCATAGTTTAGGTACCTCTGCCTGCAGAATGGTGATACAACTCAAAGGGCTGAGTGTCCCTACATCAGCTAACAAAGAATACACGCCCCCATAGACATGCCCATGAGGACACCTGATCTACAGGATCCCTCATTCAGGTTATGTTCCTAGGTAATCCTAGATCGCATGAGTGGGCATTTAAAACTACTAGAGGAGCAATGATACTACTTTTCAGTCTGCTTAGAGCAGGGTTGAAGTTGGAGTTTTCAAGACACTATAAGACTTAAAGCGCACCCCACAGCAGAAGCCAAAAGGTGGAGCTAGTTCTTAAGAAAATGGAGCAGTTTCCTTTTCTTCTAAGATACCCTGGAGTTTCCTAGACACAGGCTTGTATCAGCACGTTGGGCTTAAACAGCAGCACTTCCAACAGGACAGAAGCAAGGCAATCAGAGACATACTTCAAGCTTCTTAAAATGACACCTTAGTTGCCTCTAGAAACTGTGGCCATGGGAGCTGAAGGATGTGCTCCCACCAGGCAGAACACAGTCAGTGGGCATGTTTTTCCAAAGCTAACCTGGAAGTACACTGGGACAGGAGTGAGGACCTATGGTCCCTATGTTTGAAAATCTCATAGATTTGTCAGTCCTGCCTGTTAGGACCTTGTGACTATAACCTTTTTTTATTTTCGAAAAAGAATAGAAAGAGAAGTAAAATGCATCAAGAATTTACTCCATTACTTAATGTTGTTATCCAACCTGTTCAAGGAAGCTTCTTTGTTTGGTGGGTTCTCTGGTTAATGCAGAGACTCATAATTACCAAGTGCTGAGAGTAAGTGATCACTGAGTGCTCAGCTTTAAATGACCTCTGTCAAACATACACACAGGCACAC
>LOJH01038807.1:7911-19800 GCA_001685095.1 Ellobius talpinus | reverse complement strand
CCTTTGGAAGAGCAGGCAATGCTCTTAACCTCTGAGCCATCTCTCCAGCCACCTATATTTTAATTTTTTGAGCCAGGCGTTCGTAGCCTAGGTATCAGAGAATGACTTTGAATTCTTCCTCCTGTCTCTACTCCCATGTGCTGAGATTATAAGCATGTGCACCTGTATGCAGCCATGCCTAGTTATAAAATTGTAAGAAAATTATCTTTTGTGGTGCTAGAAGTCAAATTGAGGACATTACACTCACCAGGCATGAGCTCTACCAAACTACACCTCCAGCACTGTGAATTTTATTTATAAGGACTTTTGTATAATTTTAAAATAAATAAAATTTCTGAGTTTATTTTCCCCCTTTAATATTTTTTTTGAGATTTATTATGTGTACGGTGCTCTTTCTGCATGTATGCCTTGGTACCAGAGCTCATTACAGATGGCTGTGAGCCGCCATGTGGTTGCTGGGAATTGAACTCAGGACCTCTGGAAGAGCAGCAGTGCTCTTATTTCTGAGCCATCTCTCCAGCCCTTAAATTTTTTTAAATTGGGTTTATTTTATGTGGAGTGTTTGTATTTGCACCACATGTGTGCTTGCTAAGGGTTATATTTTATATATGGTCATTTGATTTCATTATTTGGATTTATACATGAGATTTCCAGGCTAGTGAGGTAGTTATGAGGGTAAACAGAATTTGCCACTCAAAATGGGTGACCTGACTTGATGAAACCAATAATGGGAGGAGATAACTGACTCCCAAAAGTGTCCTCTGATCTCTACATGTGTGCTATGATGTGCGCACACCTGTTCACACATATCATATGTATATACACATAGACACAGTAATGATAATAATAAGATAAAAGAGCTCTCTAAAGTTAAATTAATATTTTATTTTTGGTTTTTGGAGGATAACTATTAAATAATTTTTTTGCTAATTATTATTAGCAAAGCTGGGAATTGAACCTAGAGCCCGAAGCATTCAGTGTTAGTGCTCTACCACTGAACTACAGTTTCAGCCCTTTTACTTTTTGAACAGGGCTAGTTCAAATAGTAAGAGATCCATGCCTCTTTTTTTTAATTTATAATTTATTGTGGTATTTGGTGTGAGACGAGGATCTGGATGATGGATTTTATTTTTCAAATAATTCATTTGTCCCGGCATGTAATTTAATAATATTTTACTAAACCCACTGATTGAAGATGCTATGTTTTAAAAATATTTTTATTAAATCTGTTGTTTGACAGATTCATACATGTGCACAGTCTGTTCTGATTACCTCTGTCCTCCCACTCTGTCTGGCCCCATTCGGGCCGTGTTCCTCCCTGCAGGTCCCTTTCCTGTATTTGTGTGTTTGTTTTGTCACCTCATTAAGTTTAACTAGGGCTGTCTGTGCTCGTGGATTTGGAATTATCTGTTGGAGCCTGGAAAAATGGTGGTTTTGTGGTCAGCTTAGTGACTCAGTGAGTTAAGGTAGAGCTTAATCCAAGTGGGGAAGGTTAAGCTTTGATTTTATTTGGATGGAGAATGCACTTGTCCTAGTTATGGTTATCATTGAAGTAATGAAACATAGCTTACACTTCCACATCACTGTGTATTATGGAAGGAAATCAGGGCAGGAATTCAAGCCAGGCAGGAACCTAGAGGCAGGAGCTGATGCAGAGGCCCTGGAGGGGTACTGCTTACCTGCTTGCTCCTCAGGGCTTGCTCAGCCTGTTTTCCTATGGAACCCAGGACCACCAGCCCAGGGATGGCCCCACCCACAATAGGCTATGCCTTCCCCATCGGTTGCTGAATACTCTCCATGCTTGTTTACAGCCCATTCTCGTGGAGTCATTTCCTCAGCTGTGGCTCCCTCCTTTCTGATGACTCTAGCCTGTGTCAAATTGTCATAAAACTATGCAGCATAGCAGTTAACTTTTTATTGCAATGTATTATTTATTTATGATTGTGGGTGTGGGTGTGAGCACGTGTGCCACACTGCATTCATGTGGAGGTCAGAGGACAGCCTGTGGGAGTCAGGTGGCTTCTATTTGGTGAGTCCTGGTCATAAAACTTGAGACTTGGTGACAAGTGCCTTTACTTGCAGAGCTCTCTTATTGGATATCTCTTTAAGATATAATATTGGAGTGTTTAATTTCTTTTCTTAAAGATTTATTATGTATATACAGTGTTCTGCCTGCATGTATTGCCAGAAGAGGGCATCAGACCTCATTATAGATGATTGTGAACCACCAAGTGGTTTCTGGGAATTGAACTCAGGACCTCTGGAAGAGCAGCCAGAGCTCTTAACCTCTGAGCCATCTCTTCAGTTCCAAGAATTTATTTATTTTCTGTGTATGGATATTTGTTTGCATGTATGTCTGTGAACCATGTGCATGCCTGATACCCACTGAGACCAGAAGAGATTCCCTAGAACTGAAGTTATATGAATGCTGGGAATTGAATCCTAGTGTCTGGAAGAGCAGCCAGTGCTCTTAACTGCTGATCCATCTTTCCAGCACTCATTGTACAACTTTGTTTTGAAGCAGGGTCTCACTATGTAGCCTTAGCTGGCCTGGAGCTTACTGTGTGGACTAGGCTAGCTTCAAACTCAAACGAGATCTAGCAGTCTCTGCCTCCTGCATGCTGGGATTACAGACGTGTAGCAGTATGTGCTGCCCCACTGTAGAATTTAAGTAGCTTTTCCTGGCAATAAGTTTTCAGATGGCTGGCATTATCAACACATTGTTTGTATCTCACTTCCCACTTGACAAAATAGTAATGGGCTTTATAAGGTAAGAGAATGGTTGCTAATAAGTATAATATTGGTTTGGTAATACATGTTTTTACTTGGAGTTTTGTAAATAGACTGCACTTTGTTTTAAGGAAGTGATGGATTCTTGTTGGACGTGTGTGTGTGTATGTATATATGTCGTTTGTGCACACATTCATGTGGAGACCAGAAGCCAACATCACATATCTTTCTCAGTTACTCTTTTTCTTTTTTTTCTTTTCTATTATGCAGTCCTGGCTTTCTTGGACTTCACTATGTAGACCAGGCTGGCCTCAAACTCAGTGCTGGGATTAAAGTTATGTGCCCATTCCTGGCTCCATCTTACTTTTTGAGACAGGGTCTTTCACTGAAAATGGAGCTCACTGATTCAACTAGACCAGTGAGCTTACCAGAGTGTCTGTCACTGCCTTTCAGTGCTGGGGTTATAGATGCATGCTGTTATACCTGGGTCTTTCTGTGTGTGTATGTGTGTGCACGCGTGCGTGCACGCTTGGGTATGTACATGTTGTGGTGTTTGAGTGGAGGTCAGAGGACAGTCTTCAGTGCTGGTCTTTACCCTTCCACCTTGCTTGAAACAAGATCTCATTTGCTGCTGCTTCCACCAGCCACATTCTTCTAGGGATTCCGGCTCCAACTTCACCTTGCTGTAGGAGCACTGGGATTATAGATGTACTACTGTGCCTGGCATTATCCAGGTGCTGGAGATTTGAACTCAGGTCCTCATGAATGGCAAATGCTTTACCCACTTCAAAGTTAGTCTTAGTTTGGGGTTGAGGTATCTCTCAGTGATAAAGTTGCCTAGGAACTTTATGGCACTCTAGGGGGACAAAAGCACTGTGGGTTCTCAGCAATGAAAAAAGTTAGTCTTAGTTTTCACCTAAAACGATTTTGGCTAGCAAGATGGCCCAGTGGGTAAAGGTGCTTGCCCTTGCCCATCAAATGTAACCACCTGAATTGAATCCCTAAGAGCCATGTGGTAGGTGAAGAGAATTGACTCCGAGAAGTTGGCCTCTGGCCTCCAGTCTATGACAGGCTCCCCCACCAAAGGAAATAAATATAAGGAAATTGGTTTTGTTTTTTTTTTTTTTAAAAAAAAAACCAACTAATTTAGCTTAGTGGGCATTCATGCTTTTTGGGTTTTTCTTTGTTTTTTTGGGGGGGGACAGGGTTTCTTTGCTTAGCATTGAGGTTCTGGGTTTAATCTTTAATACCACAAAGAAAAAGTTATTTACATGTTTGTGTCAGGGAAGGTGGGGGAGAGTGGTTTCTCTCAAATCTTGAATTACTAAGAATAATTACAAATTGAGCCAGAGTCTTGTGGTTTGGCTCCCTGGGGTGCTGGGTAGTCATTGGCTGCTCTTGACTGGAGCAGAGCAGCAGCCTTGCAGTCCTTAGTACCCACTTGATGGCTCTTGAACCCAACAAAACCTCTGCCAGTTCCGTCTACCCTGCTCAGAAAAGGAGTGGAGGACACCAACAGATGGGTTAGTTTAGGTCATTTTACCCTTTTGTGAGAGAGGAAGAGTATTTATGCTTAAGGTGGAAGTAGGGCTTGGGTGTGAGGATCACAGACTGTTTACTAGCTGTGTGACTTCAGGAATTTTCCCTAGACATCATTTTCTTGTTTGTAAAATACAGATTATGAAAATGCCTACCACATCGTGTTGTTCAGTGGGTTACACAGAGCATACTCTTTAGAGAAACTCTTAAAAGAAGTTCTTATGGGGCTGGAGAGATGGCTCAGCAGTTAAGAGCACTGGCTGGTTTGGTTCCCAGGGCCCACACGGGGACTCAAAACACATGTAACTCCAGTTGTAGGGGATCTGATGTCCCCTCTGGCATCTGTGGGCACTTTACTCATGTGGTGAACAGACACACAGGCAAAACATAGATACACATAAAATAAAATTTAAAAAGTAGCTTTTATTCTGAGTTAATGTAATTTTAACTATTTGTAAGTGAGTGTAAGTCAATGGCAGTGTATGTTTAGTGTATTTGATATCCTATAGTCAATTGTAAACAAGCACACATGTGAGTGTGTGCACACACGCAAATTGGACAGAGATAAAACTTTTATTTCTTCTTTCATCTCAGTTTTTCTTTTTTTGGTCTGGTTCATATTTTAAGCCCAAGCATTGTAAAGTGTCAGTTTAATTCTTTCTCTAACATGAGTTATGGGTTAAGCTGTTATGTTCTACTTAGTTCTTGTTTCTCTTTTTTCTCATAAAGCTGGAATTGATGTAAATGTGGTCATGCTTCAGGAATCCCAAGTTGATATGAATTCCAGTCAACAATTCTGTTATAAAAATGTGCTTATCCCAAAGTGGTATGATATATGGACACGGATACAGGTAATTGGAAGCCCCTCCCCCCAGGACATCTCAGTTCCCTTCCCGGCTTAGAGTTCTGTGATCCCGAGAGAACGTTTTTTTTCTTCTTTCTTCATTTTGCTTCCTCCCTTCTGAAGTGTCCCCACTCCTGGCTCTTTTGAAATGTCTTGTGCCTTCTTTGGCCTGGAATCTGGTGTGCCTGTCTTGAGTGTAAACTCTTGTCTTGTGGTTCCCGTTCTGTTTTGATTCTGTGAGAGAAGTTTCCTCTGAGTAGAATGACTTTGGTCTCTTTTATTTCATAATACTGTCAAACAAGAGTTTCTGGCTGTGATTGAACAAATTGAACCTTTTGGAGGTTCTGCAGTAACTATATAGTAAACACAGACACCGATGAGGGTGTTTGCTGTTCATATCAACACATGAGAGTTGGGCTTGTGGGCCCTTTAAAAATTTTTTTTTAATTTTCTGATAGAAAATTCTGGGGCACATCATAAAATGTATCTGGGGCACATTATAACCAACGTTTATTTATAATCAGTGATTGTGACAATGCTAAACTTCTCAGCCTGTCATTATGAGAACATTTTCAGTTTTCTGGGGCTGTTTATGACTGGCAATTTTCTGAATATTTCGAATCCTTGCTTTGTATGATCTCATAAATAGCTGTATTGATATTCTTTCTACTTGGGAACATCCCCCATCCACCCCCTTTTCTGGCCTAATAGTGATTCAGACTATATTAATAAGAAATTGTGGCAGCTGCCTCTGTTAGAGCAACATCATTTTCCAAATCATGTTTTTGCTACATCTGTATGTTTCCAGTAATAGTTTTAAAAATTATGTTTATGAAAATTTCCTACTTTTTCATCCTCATTCTTTTGTGTTGCAGGTCCGGGTAAATAGCTCCAAACTGGTCCGAGTCACCCAGGTGGACAGTGAGGAGAAGCTGAAGGAGCTAGAGCAGTTTAGTATTTGGAACTTTTTTTCTTCCTTTTTAAAAGAGAAATTGAATGACACCTATGTAAACGTGGGTCTGTACAGCACAAAAACCTGCCTCAAAGTTGAGATTTTAGAGAAGGACACCAAATACAGTGTCATTGTGACCCGGAGTAAGTCTCACCTCTGTTTTTCTGATGGATTCTATAATGAGCTGGGACAGAGCTTTGGAGGGTGTAATTAGTGAGACAGAGAAAGCAGTCCAAGACAATGCCATTTCGTTTTTTATTACAATCCTGACTATACCATGGCTCTAACAGCTTATGGAGATTCTACTACTCATAGGACTCTAGGCCTAGAACCAATCGGGCAGGTCCTGAGTTGTTATGGTCAACACTACTGGAGTCTATCAGACAGTCGTATCCATGCCTTCTGGAGATGTCTTGACTATGTTCAGGTCTATATTTGAAGACAGAGAAAGTAAACAGTAATATTAGTAATTCTCAAGAGAGTGCTTGTGGAATCATAAGATGAAGAACTATAGTTTAAGGCTTATTTGCTGGACATGGGAGAAGTTTTTCCTTCTGAGAGAGTTTTCGAGGAGGTGGATTCCATCAGATCCTGATTTGGGTTCTCCTTGGTTACTACTCAGGGTTCATGCCTGTAGGTTTTGCTTGCAAAGGGTTATACCCTTTCAGTTGTCCTACAGTCGGGTTCTATGGTTATGTATGGTGGTGTGGAATAGTATTTTGACCAGGCAAAGATGTGTTATGTTTGTTTATGCTGCAGAATATTACGTTAACTGTGTAAAGGTGTGTTACTTTTTTTAATGCTACATTTAATTACGTAAAGACGTGTTTTCACCTTGCCTGCCTAAGGCACTTGATTGTTGAATGGCCAAAAAGAAAAAGCCTGGTACATTTGACGACTAACCTGCATTTCTAATTATCCTAAATAAGAGTATAAACATATATGTAGGCCAGGTGGTGGTGGCGCACGCATTTAATCCAGCACTTGAGAGGCAGAGGCAGGCCGATCTCTGAGCTTGAGGCCAGCCTGGTCTACAGAGCAAGTTCCAGGACAGGCTCCAAAGCTACACAGAGAAAACTTGTCTTGAAAACCAAAACAAACAAACAAACAAGCAAATAAATAAATAAATAGAAAAAAAGCAAACCCTAAAAACCCCAAATAAAACATATATACAGTATGTTGTCAATGTACAAAAATCCATACCAATGTAAAATGTTTGAGATTAATAGTTGATTTTTAGTTTAAAAGTAGATTCAATAATTTACTTTCTATCCTTCCCATATCCCCTTTTTCTTTTTAGAAAGAGATCCTTGAATCCAACCACTCTTACTCAGTTTCCCCCTTAGCGTGACCAGTAGCAATTTGCAATCCCCCACCCCCACCCCATGACAAATGTACCAGGTTTTTCTTTTTGACCATTCAGTTTTATTAGACCAATCAGGTGCCTTAAAGTAAGATTCTGCAGCATAAACAAATGTAACACATTTTGCCTAGTTAAAATAATAATCCATAACAGTAGGGTTAACCTGTCTTTTGGTGTTCCTTCATAATTTAATTATCTTGCCAGCTCCTGTCTGTTTCTGGGCCTTCCTTAGACTCAGCTTTCGAATGTAACAGCCGTGGAATGCTCTGGTGTGCCACCAGAAGGTCTTTACTTGGCCTCCTGGTCCTGGGTGAAATATGTTTGGCAAGGAGACTTTTTCAGCACAGTGCTGTATAGTGAAGCAAAGTGGGAGGTGTGCTTGGGCCAGAAGAATGCTGTGTGGAGGACATAAGGCCCACACCCAAAGTTCTAAGCCTCTTTCTCAAATTCCCTGCCTCTAAGTGACTTAAGGCAGAGACCCATTGTGAGCAGCTGTGTGAAGTGATAGCATCTTGTTTAGCTGTCTGTCTGTTTTAAATCCTTAGTAGAGGAAGCCAGAATAAGACTAAGATACTCAGGAAGATATAGATTGGACAGAAACCTAATGCTGTTTTTCTCTTTGGAAGGATACCCAGGATTTGTGTGGTATCTATACTGCCATTTAGTTGGGCTATTTGCTTTGCTGTAGTTGACCAATGATACGAATGTCTCCTTTTTTTTTAAATACCTTTAACTGATTCTTCTGTTAAGCAAAAATTTTTATTTGTTTCAGGATTTGACCCCAAAATTTTCCTTGTTTTCTTCCTTGGACTTACACTATTTTTTTGTGGAGACTTGTTGAGCAGGTAGGTGTGGACTTGATAAGACACTAATATTGTTTGACTCTTACTGTAAGAGTTATAAAAGTACTGCTATTCCTGTTTCTAGGATCCATGTGACTTAGATGTTGCCTGCTTAGATATTTTTTAGACTTTCTTTTGTTTATGTTTATTTTGTTTGAAATAGGATCTCACTATGTATTGCTGGCTGGCCTAGAACTCAGTATGTAGGCCAGACTGGCCACACTTAGCTGCCTCTGCCTCCCAATTGATAGGATTAAAGGTGTGTGCCACCATGCCTAGTTTTTTTTTTTTAAGTGTGTATCCAATATGTCTCTGTCCATATTGTGTGGTGCCTGCAGAGGCCAAAATCAGGCCTTGGATCCCCTGGACCTGGAATTATAGATAGTTGTGAGCAGTCCAACTTGAGTGCTGGGGACAGAATGCAGGTCCTCTGGGAGAACAACAAGCACTTGAAATAGCTCAGCCATCTCTGGCCGTGCTTGGATGTTTTAAAAATAGAATTCTTTTTTTCTTGATTTGAATATGATTGTTAATTAATGTACTTTCTCATTAGGTAGTTCCATCATTAGGTTAATGAGAGTTACCTAGTACTATAAAGCTGATTATCAAATTAAAAGTAATGTTACTGCAGAGAGTTAATGTAATGAAATCACTGCTAATTTATATATTGATGGGTTTCATGCTGTTCAGATACAAGAAGACAAATATCAATTACTTGTTCGTTTTCTTTTTTAGAAATCTACTAGCTATGATAGGTAAGACTGACATGCACTAATATAAAAAAAACCCACTCCCTGAGATGAAACTCTTATCCCATACTGCTAAAGTGACCAAGAACCTGAGACTAGATAAGTCATAGGCCCTAGGGCAAAGCCTGGTGTTGTTATTCGGCTAGAAGAACATAGCAAAAAAATGACTCCTAGTGACGTACTGCTGTACCTGTTGATCAGTGCTTTATCCAGCCCACATCAGAGAAGCTGCTTCTTACAGCACATGGCAGTTAACATATAGAAGAGTGAGAGACTTTGGAGCACTCATTCCCTCCCCTTGAGGCTCGGGGATCTGTGAGAAGAAGAGGTGAGATTGTAAGAGTCAGAGGTGGTAGAGGATTCCAAGACCACAGCAAGGGTGATGGCAGTGTTAACAAGTCCCACAGAAATTCAAACCACTTAAAATCCCAGCACTGAGAAGGGGAAATGGATGCCAAGTTCTGTCTCTAACCAAGAAACTATTTGCCATTGGTCGCTGCTGGGAAAGGGAAAATCCGTTATCTCTGATCAACCACACTTCAGGACAGGTATCATGCCCAGGAATAGTTGGCTAACACAAAAAGGACTCCTTGGGTTTTTTGTTGTTGTTGGGGTGTGTGTGTGTGTGTGTATGCATGCACATACTTTTTGTTTAAATTTGGTATTTTTGTATGAAAAAAATCTAAATGAGAAATATACAGATAAGTAAATATTGAATGAAGGTAAAATCAACATTAAGTTAATGAGTGAAAGGTAAACAATTGGAATTTGATGTTGAGCTATTTTGAGTGAGAGAGTTGTTCTTTATTTTGGGACTCCTGAGGGAAACTCACATTCAGGGAAAAGGAACCGATAGAGCAGTGTTGATATTGGAATGGCAGTAGGATCTCTGCCTGTCCTGGGATCTATCTATCAGATCTATTCACCTTTCAGTCTCTACTTGGGCTTGCTCCTGTCCCTTCTCTCTCCCCAAACTGTCCAGTTCCTCAGAAGAGTTTTTAAAAATGTTTTTATTAGCATGTAGTAATTGTATATAGGGATGGGTTACATTACTGACATGCCCATACGTGTACATAATGAGTTTTGATCATGTTTACCCCAGTACTCAACTAGCCATGCTTTTTTTTTTAAATTCTTCTCTTATTTATTGCATACCTACTTCAGTTTTTCCCTTCCCTTCTCTTCTCCTCCCAGTCCTTTCCTCCACATCTGCTCTCCCCCAAAGCAACTCCTCCTCCTTTTCCCTTCCGAAAAGGGCAAGCATTCCAGAGAGATCAACCAAAGATGGCATGTGAGGTTATAATAAGAGTATGTACCTCCCCTCTTATTAAGGCTGGACAGGGCAACCCAGTAGGAGGAAAAGGGTCCAAAAAGCAGGCTCAAGAATCAGAAACAGGCCCCACTCCCACTGTGAGGAGTCCCACAAGAAGACCAAGCTACACAAACATAACATATATACAGAGGATATAGCTCAGACCCATACAGGCTCCCTGGTTGTCACTTCAGTCTCTCTGAACCCCTCTGAGCCCTGGTTAGGTGATTCTGCTGGCTGTTTTCTTGTGATGTCCTTGACCCCTCTGGATCCTACAATCCTTGTGCTCTTGCAGGATTCCACAAGCTCTAATGTTTGGCTGTGGGTCTCTGCATCTGCTCCCATCAGTTGCTGGATGATGATTGTGCTAGGTTTGGATTTATAAGTATAGCAGAGTATCATTAGGAATTGTTTCATTGACTTTTTCCACTCATCATGGTTCTATCCTTGGTCTCTGGGTTGTTCAGACTCTCTAGTTCCTGGCCCTCCAGACAATATCTGCATGGACTCCCTCCCGTAATGTGGGTCACAATTCGGACAAGTTATTGGTTGGGTGCTTCTACAAGTTCTGTGCCAACTTTACCAGAACACATCTTGTAGGCAGGACTAATTTTAGGTCAAAGGTTTTGTGGCTGTGTTGATGTTCCAGTTCTTCCACTGGAAATCTTGCATGGTTACAGAAGATGTCTGGTTCAGGTTCCATATTCCCCATTACTAGGGGTCTTCACTAGGGTCACCCTCATGGATTTCTAGGAGTTTCCATTGTACTCTGTTTCTTCCTTGACTCTTCCAGTTGTCTCTTCCAGTACTCTTTTCCCCCCATCCTGTCCCATCCCCTCCTGCCCCCAGTCTAACCATGAAATCTGTTTCCCCTTCCCAGGGAGATCCATGTATCCCCTCTGTAGGCCCTCCTTGTTACTTAGCCTCTGGATCTGTGGATTGTAGCATAATTATCTTTTACTTTAAGGCTAATAGCCACTTATAAGTGAGTACATACCATGTTTATCTTTTTGGATCTGGACTCAGGGTGATTTTTTTTTCTAGTTCCATCCATTTGCCTGCAAATTTCATGATGTTATTTTTTTTAACAGCTAAGTAATATTCCATTCTGTAAATGTACCACATTTTCTTTATCCATTCTTCGCTTGAGGGACATCTACGTTATTTCCAGTTTCTGGATATTATGAATAACACTACAGTGAACATAGTTGAGCAAGTGTCCTTGGGGTAAGATAGAGCATCCTTTGGCTGTATGCCCACGAGTGGTAGACCTGGGTCTTGAGGTAGATTCCCAATTTTCTGGCAAACCACTATATTGATTTCCATAGTGTCTGTATAATTTGCACTCTCACCAGCAGTGCAGGAGTGTTTGTTTGCCTTGATCCACATCCTCTCCAGCATGAGCTGTTACTTGTGTTTTTGATCTTAACTATTCTGACAGGTATAAGATGGAATCTCAGAGTTGTTTTGATTTGTATTTACCTGATGACTACTTATGTTGAACATTTCTTTCTTCCTTCCTTCCTTCCTTCCTTCCTTCCTTCCTTCCTTCCTTCCT
>LOJH01038804.1:0-14973 GCA_001685095.1 Ellobius talpinus | reverse complement strand
TTAACAAATGTGGGTCTCTTGCTACTTTTCTCTGAAACTAGGCTTTTAACTTTTGAAAAGTGAAGCAGTTGTTCAAGTTCAAAATTTAATAAGTCGATTGTTTGGAACAATGACTCATATACTCAACATCGGTTAGTCTGCCCAGCTCCCAGGTACCTGGCTTCTAGAACAATGCCAGCTAACCAGAGACCTAGGAGAAGAGGGCAGCTAAGATGAGAGGTCTTAAAAACATGTGGGAGCTGGGGAGATGGCTCAGTTAGCGAGAGTGCAAGCCTGAGGACCTGAGTTCAAATCCCCAGCACCAGTGTCAAAAATATGGGCCTTTATGTTGTGGAGAATAGAGAAAGGGTAAAGCCAATAATCTCTGACTGGGGCTTCCTGGCTGCCAGCGGTTCCAGGTTCAGTGAGAGACCCTGTTTCCAGGGAATAAGGCAAGAGTGACAGAGCAGGACACCTGACATTTTTCTTGTGTGTAGCTGTACTTACACATGTGTATAGAACACATATATGCACACACACGTGTGCAGACGCCATACTCACAGTCATTTTAAAATCGTTAGAAGTAGTAACAGAGATAAACAGCAAAGACTCAGAACGCATGTGTTGCAAAAAATATTAATTTCTGTCTTTGATTTCAATTGTGACAAAGTGTTATAAAAGCAGGGAAGTCATCAGATTCTTTGAGACTCAGTTTCTTTATCTGTAAAGTGTGTGATGCTAGCTCTGTAGTCCCCGGATAACTGCCCTTGACATTGCTCATTTATCAACTCGATGAAGAGTTAGCTTTATTTTGTGCACCGACCCAGAGTGAGACTAAGCCCTCCGGTTAGAAGCTGCAGGAAAGCAGACTCATGGCTCACTGTAAGACGTATTCGAGTCTGAGACTTACAAATTGGACGAGCTGTCTCTGAAGGTGCTGAGGACTGGGGCCACTCTGTGATGTCTGCGGAGATCTTCAGATGGACTGAGTCTGAGCCTAGTGTTATTAACACTGAACTCATGACAATATGTTGACAGCTCGAAAGTCACTATTGTGGGACTTTATTGTGCAAACAGCAGCAAGCGCTACACTTTAGGGTGCATCATTATGCTTGCACCAAGAGCCTCTTTCTGAAACTGGGTGCAGCCCTGGTGGAATTCACGTTTGTTGTTGTTGTTGTTGTTGTTGTTGTTGTTTTGGTGTTTGTTTGTTTTTCAAATCAGCAGAACCAATCTAAAGCGCATCCTTGTGAAATCTGTGGTTACACACGTGAGCCTTTTTAAGTACAGGACTGCTGTGCAGGTCTGGATTTGATTTCCTGGCTAAGAGATGGCTTTGTGTTTGAATCTTCCTGCCACGTACATTGGCTGGCTGTTGTGGGGACCTTGGTTTTGTGGTATGATAATATGGGGCTCTCTGTAAGGTGGACAATGGGTCTGTTTCTGCTCTTTACCTGGAGAGAGGTGAGCGCCAATCCAGTTTGTCCATCCTTTTTATTTGTTTATTTGTCCACCGGTGATCTCGAATTAATCAGGAAAATATTTTATACCCACTAGAAAGGGAAGCAGCCCCTTGAGAACTGGAAAATCCAGTTCTTGGTCTCCATGCTTACTGCTGACCCGGAGCTGAGGTCACTGCGTTAAAGCCGGCCAGCCCTCTGCAACTGTGAAATGCTTGTAACCACTCTCCGTGTGTGTCATGCTGTTTTACCTCTGGAGAGGTTTAATAAATCACAATGAGATCTTTTAAGTTAAAGAAATTTTGTCCTAATTGACCTAAGAAGAGTAATGAATGTTTATATAAATCTATATCTCTAGAATTACTGTAAAATAAGCTAAACTTTAAATACAATAAATGCAGTCTTTTAGTAAAAATTATTTCAGAAAGTGCTAACACAAGCATTTTTATATGATAATCTAAATCTGTTTGATGTATTCATAGGAAATCTTAGGATAAATCAGTCTAGTTTATACTTTGGGTTTAAGACAGAAGGTTGAATTTAGTGTGTTAAATAAAATGCATTTGTACATTTTACTTTTCAGAATATTTTTATTAACTTTCTAAATGTTCTCATTTTGCACACTGGTTTACCGATGACATAAGCTAGCATTGCTACTTAAAGTCAAGGGGAATGAAAGACAGGTGACATCATGGCCAGAGCTGGAGGAGAACTCAGTGTAGTGTTTGTGTGGTGTACACAAGACCCTGGTTTCCAGCACAACAGCAACAACAACATTGTGTTAGTAACCAAACTAAGAGTTTTGACACTCTGTGCTGGAGAGACGGCTCAGTGGTTAAGAATGCTGTCTGCTCTTCCAGAGGGCTCTAGTTCAATTCCCAGCACACACATGGCAGCTCACAACTATCTGGACCTCTAGTTCTAGGGGATCCAAAATATTCTCTTCTGGCATCTGTGAGCACCAGGCATACATGTGGTTCACAGACATGTATGCAGGCAAAAATCATATATATATAATAAAAATAATTCTGACCATCTGTTAGTATCAATAATCATACACTGTAAGATATTAATATAATCAACATTTCTAATATCCTCAGGTTAACTTTAAAATCTTGGGCTAATATTTACTCAAGTAATGGGAACTCTTTGCAATCCTAGATAATTTCTGATAGAATACAAAATGCTAAGCATAACTGTTAACATGTAAACACATTGATTTTTGTCGCACTGTGTTACAGTGACATGCTTTGGACACATTACCAAACATGCTCACTTTTGCTTATATATAACACCCAGTTAATAACTATTCATCTGGGTTTCTACGTGAAATTGAGGTTGGTAAATGTGGCGATTTGTATGAAAATGGCTCCACAGACTCATGTGTTTAAATGCTTGGTCTATAGGGAGTGGCGTTATTAGGAGGCGTGGCCTTGTTGGAGTAGATGTGGCCTTGTAGGAAGAAGTGTGTCACTAGGGGTGGGTTTTCAGTTTTCAGAAGTTCAAGTCAGACCACATTTTTTTTTTAACTGCTGCCTGCAGATCCAGATGTAGAACTCTCAGCTATCTCTTCAGCACCATGTCTGCCTGCATGCCAAGGTTCCCACCATAATGGTAATGGACTAAACCTCTAAACTGTAAGCCAGCCCCAATGAAATGTTTTCGTTTATTAGAGTTGCTGTGGTCATGGTGTCTCTTAACAGCAATAGAATTTTATCTAAAACAGTAAATTTGATTAAAGTTAAGCTTAATTGGGCTGGGAATACAGATCAGTGATCCCATTTGCCTGGCATACTGAAGATCCCTGATCTCTGTCATCGAGTACACAGACAAAACCAGATACAATTACATTTACTGTGATTAAGTAATTAAGACAAGCAAAGGGTAACAATGGCACTAGAGCCCACAGGATGAAGAGAAAAGCAAGGAAGCAAAAATAAAGAAAAAATAGGGTTTTATTTAAAGAATTTGCATGAATGTGTGCCTGTCTGCAGGTGGCTTTATACCATGTGAGTTCAGTGTCCCCAGAAGTCAGAAGAGGGTGTCAGATCCCCTTAGACTGGACTTACAGTTGGTTGCGAGCTGCCACGTGAGTACTGGGAACCAAATTTGAATCCTCTGTGAGAGTAGCACATGCCCTTAACTACCGAGCCATTTTCCCAGCCTCCAAAGTTGTTGTTTGTCAAGGAAAAAGAGACTAGTCTGTTGCAAAAGAAAATGCAGTCCCAGAAGAGGAAACTGACAGAAAGACACCGCCCAAGTGGGCACAGAAAAACGTAGACGGCTTGCAAAACATAAACCATTCTTGTTTTGTTTTACAAAATGAAACAATAAAATATGTTGACATTTTGGTAGTTTTGATGATCTTATTCAAAGATTTTTTAAAAAAAGAATTTGGACCCTTTATTGTCAAATATTGAATTAATATCAAAGCAGAATTTGACTTTCCCCCTGTTAAAATGCGAAACTACCAGCTCAGCAAAGCACGTGGTTGTCATTCACGTGGGCTACAACTCACCTAGAGAGCAGACACTGGCAACGTACCAGAAGAATTGTCTGTTTTCTCTTGGATCCGTTGTGTCCGTGCTTGATAAAGAACAAATCACTTCACCTCCTGGATGCCTAAGAAGTGGTTTTACTGGGGCTGGAGAGATGGCTCAGTGGTTACTAGGACTCACTGCTCACGTGGAGGACCAAGTTTCGTTCCCAGCACCACATCAGTTGGCTTTTAACCACCTGTAACTCTAGCTCCAGGGGTTCTGATGCCCCCTTCCCGGCCTCTGAGGGAACCTGTACATGCATTTGTCATTGTGATTGGTTTACACAAAGCTAAATGGCCAATAGCTAGGCAGGAAGTATAGGCAGGACTTTTGGACACAAAGAGGACTTGGAGAAGAAGAAAGTGGAGTCTCCAGCCAGATGGAGAGTAAACAGGATGGGCAGTACTGAGTAATAGTAACCAAGCCATGTACAAGAGCGTAGATTAAGAGATATCGGTTAATTTAACCTAACTAGTTATAAGAACTAGTTAGGAACAAGTCTAAGCTAAGACTGAGCTTACATAAGTAATAACAAGTCTCCATGTCGTTTTTGTGTGTGTGTGTGTGAGCTGGAGGCCCAAAGAAAAATCTGCCTATCCACAAGCCCTCACGTGTCAGCCCAACCTGCTGTATGATCTGCCATTGCTGTAGTGGGCTGTAGAACTCGCATCTGTTTCTCCCTCACCCTTGTGCAGAGGCTCTGATGTGAGCTCTAAGCCAGACATCAGACTTTCAACAGGAGTCTCAGGGACTCCTGAGAAGATGATGCTGGGGGGGTCTTTGATTTTGTTGGACAGAGGGTCTCACTATGTAGCCCTGGCTGTCCTGGAACTCACTCTGTAGACCAGGCTTGTTTTGAACCCAGAGCTCCACCTTCCTCTGCCCCTGAGTGCTGGGATTAAAGGTGTGTGCCACCACGACCTGGATGCGGATACTCTTGACCCTTGACACTTAAAGGAATGGACCCCACCTCCTAATACAAGCTTCTAGACCGGCAGTCTTAGACAACCTCTAGGCTGTACTGAGAGATTTGGTCAAGGATTCCAGGTCTTGGATTTTGTTTTTAAACCTTCTGGTCTGGAAGTTGATAAGTTTCTAAAATCTGATGGCTGACTGGCCAAGAATTAATTATACAGAACCAAAGGAACAGATAAGAGGAATGTAACTGCAATTATTTATTTGGAAGTTTACTTATTTGCTTTTAAAACATTTTCATCGGTGTGTTGGGGGTGGTGTTTGTGCTCTGGCATGAATGTAGAGGTCAGAGGGCAACTTCGGAAGTCAAGACCTTCCATCTTGCTTGAGGCAAGATTTCTCTTGCCTCTGTCAATGTGTGATAATTTTGTTCACATTTTCAGATGTCAGCCATCCTCAGAGTATTACCTGCATAGAGTTTATTGGCCTTGTGGCCATCTCACCAAGGAAACATTAGTGTAGTCTGAAAAAGGCATTGAATATTAATTGGTTAACATCTTCCTAATTTTTTAATAAAATATGACTGTAGCTGAGATTGTATTAAGAATACTTGGTAAATGTCTTTAAATTTCTTCCCACACATGTGGCAACCCCTCCCCAAATAGTTTGTTCCCGCTGTCTACGATTTCCCTTAATTTCTTCCTAAATCCAGGGCATTGCATTGCGGATCCCATTTCATCCACCTTATCCTCTCCTCGGATAGCTTTTGTGTGGTTACCATCTTTGACTACGTGAGCCTGGCAGCTATGGTGTTCTCCTTACTCCGAGCCCCGAATCTGAACAAGATCCTGGGGAATATGGAGGCCACAAAAGTAGTTTTGCTTTAGAGACAGGGCAGAGAAGCAATAAGCGGTCCTCTACATGAGCATCTGTCTGCTAGACAGGTACTCCAATTATTTTCTCTGTCAAGTACAACCCTGTCTGTGAACAAGCACTTGACTCCAATTCTGGCGTGCAGTGGGGGAAAGTCTTCTAGTACTTGAGGGCAAGAGAAACAAAATTTGTGGTGCTTTGCACACAGGACCTGAAGACCACAAGAGCGAAGGCTTTCATCTTTCTGGGTTTGGTTTGTGCTAACTTGCTCTCATTAGTACTTTTGAAGAACGGGGATGGAAAGGTGGGGAGAATGAAGACTGAGCCCTGCTTAGTGGAGGGCTGGGTTCCTTATTAGCACAGCACTGCGCCAAGCCTGGCAAGAGGAACAGAGGCTTTGAAGCTATCTAGCCACATGTAAGTGTGAATCTCCAATCACTCACTTCCTAGCTGAGTCTAACTTCTGTCTTCTGCAAATAGAGACAAGAGACCACTGTGGGAACCAATAAAGACGTTTTATAAATGACCTAGTGAAGTACCTGTCACATATATTCAATCATGGCATTTATAATAGCATTAACAACAATGTAAATGATGATAATAATATCTTTAAGGAAAAAAGGAAGTTGGAGGATATCTACTTTAAACTTCCTCTATTTGTGAAGTTCTAAAGTTAGCCTGAGTTCTGTGTTATACTGGCTTCACTTAAAACTCTGTATAGGGAAGGGCATGGTGGCACATGCCTTTAATCCCAGTGCTCAGGAGGTAGAGGAAGGCAGATCTCTGTAATTTAGAGGAGAGCCTAGTCTATATAGTGTGTGTGTGTGTGTGAGAGAGAGAGAAAAAGACTGACTCTGTGTACACATATGTGTGCACATATGTGTGTGAGAAAGACTGAATCTGTGTGTGCATGTATGTGTTTGTGTGTGTGTTTGTATGTGTGTGAAAGAGAGAAACTCTGTCTATGCATGTATGTGTATGTGTGTGATAAAAGGAGTACTCAACAAATATCAGTAATATGAACATATCTAATTAAAAACTTCTCAAATGTCAATGAAGGAGGGCCGTCAACAGCCAAATAGTCCAGAGTGTATATACTCTCCTGCTGGTGGTTGTAGTTGGCCTCCACTCTGCATGTGACATATCCTTTCTTACCAGCTCCGCCCTGGTCTCCTCTTCATGACCACCAAGGAGAGCTAGAGGTTGGAGCGGAGTAGGCTCAGAATAGTACCGCCTTGATTTTGGCAACATGCATATTGTTTCTTCAGCTAACTCAGCATGCTGGAGATCATTTTAACAGCACAGTGTTATCATGTGGTTTCAGTAGAAAAAAAAGACCCTATGTAAAAATAGCACCTTCTTCCTCAGCATGTCTGCTCCCTTTAATGAAAATAAGGCTTTCGCTTAGACTGAGCCAATGCAGTTATCAAGGCGTGAGCTAAAATCTCATCTGCTTCAAATGCTGCTAGCCAGATTCCCTAACAGTGGTACTTACAGATACTGACAATAGGAAGGCCAGGGCGGTGAGAGCCATGAACGACGCAGGGTAACTCCCATTCGGCACGGCACTCTTAAATGGCAGTCTTCTCAAACGAGTCCCCGGAGAAAACCATCGGCGAGAAGAGGCCCGGCTGCTTCACATGAGTGTTTACAACAATATGAACAAACAGAAAAGGAACAAGAAGGAGTCAGTGTCAGTCATGGATGCCTCTCCAACCCAACTAAAAATAAAAAGATGAACTAATATCGCTCTGGCCATATGGCAAGCTAACGGGTGGCTTCTTAGAGAACGGCTTTCATTCATTCTCACCAGCTTGCGTTCTATCGCATCATCTCCCGTTCTGGGATCTAGGACCTTCTGTGTACACTAATTAATGTGAAAATACAGCAGAGCAAAAGGAGCTTTCTTTTACATGTTTAAGGAAAGCCTCAGATACACTTGTGAAAATTATCTCAGAAAACATAATATTAGAAACATGCCATGAAAGCAGAGGCTGCGGCTCAGCAGTAGAACACTTGCCTAGCAAGCACAAGGCCCAGTGTTCAAATCCCCATACTGATAAAAAGGAGAAGCAAGTCATTAGCACTCTCTTGGATTATGTCCAGAATTTGGCCCAAATCAAGCTCAATGAGCTGATTAATTGTGTTACCCAGACTCCCCTCAGAAGACAAGTTGGGCTATTAAGTTGGCTGTGAACATGCAGTTTGGCAAGTTCAGTCATGAGCACCCATCATTTTTACTGAATGAAAAGAACTCATAAAGTGAGAGGAATTGTCACTTTTCAAACAAGAAATCTGCCCTGAAACAATAAATGTTCCAGGGAGCTTACTCAGGCTTCTAGAAACCTCTAGGCTCTTTGACCAGGGTGAGGGAAGGAAGAGTCATAACTTTACTTTGTAACCCATTTTTTTCCAGAATTTTTCTTTTAAGATTTATTTATCCTTATTTATGTGTATATGTGTGTGCCCATGCTGGTCAGATTACAATGAATCCTCCCAAACTGGAATTATAGGCAGTTGTGAGCCACCTCGTGTGGGTGCTGGAAATTGGTCCTGAGTTCTTCTGCAAGAGTGACAAGTAGTCCTTTCAAATACCGAGCCATCTCTCCATATCCCATGTCTCAGACTCTCCAAGAAGAGTGTTTCTGCTTTGTAAACCCTAAGATACCTTTGTTCGAGAGTCATTTGAGGCTTCCAGACACATCCTTATTCATTGCAACAGGCATGTGTATACCTCAACTTCCTGGGCATCACTGCACCCTTCCCTAGGTTAATAGGCACATACCCCATCTCCTTAGGTGTCACTGTGCCTTCACTAGGTTTCCCGTGGCCCTCTGACATTCCAGCCCTACAGATTCCCTATGAGCACCCATTGGCTCCATATATGTTATGTGAAAGCAATTCTAGAAGATGTTCATCCTCATCTAAGAGAGCATATTAAACAGGCACTGACCAAATGTTAAGCCTCTACTGCCTCCTTCCATGTCCCTAACCTCTTTCACATGAAGGAAAATTAGACTCAAAGGACACAGGGAGTTCAAGGACACACCCAATCGCACAATCCTGCCACTATCTTCTCAGCACGCAATCAAGGTAATTTTCATCCGAACTCTAGATGAAGTAGTTGGGTATCTTCATGTGGGCCATCTGAAAGCTGGAGTCAAACTCAGAGAAGTCTAGAAATTGGGGATGTGTCTGAAATAATTTGCTAGGAAGTTTATTGTGAGCTGTGCTAGCTAGGTTTTATGTCACCTTTGACACATACTAGCATCATTTTGGAAGTGAGAACTGCAATTACGAGCATGTCCTCACCAGACTGGCCTGTAGGCAAGCCTGTGGTACATCTTCTTGACTGATTATTGATGTGGGAGGGCCCAGCTCCCTGTGGGTGGTGCTACCCCTGGGTTGGTGTTCCCAGGTGCTATAAGAAGAGCAGGCTGAGCAAGTAGGTAGTAGAAAGTTAGTAAGCAACATTCCTTCATGGTCACTGCTTCAGTTCCTGCCTTGAACTCCTGCCTTAGCTTCCCTGGATGTTGGACGACAGTTGCTTTGGTCATGGTGTTTTATCTCAGCAATGGAAACCCTAAGGAAGGCATGAGCTTTGGAAAAGATGCATTTGCGGAGATAACGTGAGAGAAAAGTCACAGGAGGCACAAGTCCTGTGTTCTATCACGGAAGGGAGAGCAGAACTCTGACAAGAGAACAGCCCGAGCAGTGGATAGGCAAGAGAGCCAAGAGTGGGGCCCTGTGAGGGCAGACTGTGTGCACTACCAACCTCAGGGCAAAGCTTCCGTTCCTGCCGCTGACCGAGATGCCTTTCATGCTAGGGATACAACTAGGTAAGACAGTTAACTGGGGGAGTTGTTGCAGAAATCCGCTTGTAAGAGCTACAAAGTGACCACAGAGAAGGGACGTTCACACATCTTACTTCCTGTCCCAGCCCCAGAGCGGAAGAAGGAGGGACTGGCCTGGGTGGAAGAGGACAGCTTGTTCCATTCCAATAGAAGCTACCTGAGGGGCCATCAGCGCCTGCATGTGGGGAAGGAGAGAATCACCGTTGTTGAGGTGTGGGTTCATCTTTTCTAGGAAGAATGGGGCACAGAAATGGAGTCCACATTCAAGGACAAGAGGGGACTCTTTGGGTCCCTTCTTCAGTAATTTTGTTCAAGATAGCATTTGCAGCCATCTTATCTTTTCTAATAAAGCTACTCTTAACCTGAAAACAAACAAACAAAATGGAATTACAAAGTGAATCCTGGGCAGGGGAGTAGAGATTCTTTGTTTCAAGACACCATTCCGCCCAGAGCGCGGATGGTGAGACGAGCTTTTGCTCTATGGAGTGAATGAGATCAGCACCCAGGTTCCTGGTTGCACCCATGCTGCGATGAGATGCATGTGTCTGGATATGGTAGGCTGCAACAAGTGTGCACCCTTGTGATGGTTGATGCGTAATCTCACTTGTCAAGTTGATTGCATATAGCACCCACTAAGAGGCACGCCTCTCTGTGTGCGGGCTTGAACAGGTGTTTTCTGGAAGAATTAATTGAAGGGGAAAATCCATAATGGGCAGCTCCTTTGGGAGGCAGCCCATCTGTGAAAAGTTCCAAGGGAAAGCAGTGCTGGCTTTGCCTGTCTGCTTTCACTTCTTGCTGGTTAGTGCATCTACTCTGTTGCTGCTTTGGAACCCAGCTTCTCAGGTCTTCCAATGTGGACTGAAGAGTAACACCTCTCCAGAATCCCTCAAACCATCAGTTCTAGATTGGGACTGCTGAGCCGTCCAGACTGGTCCGCTTAACATCTATGGTTCTTAGCCTCTCCAGTGTGCAGACAGCCACTGTTGAACCACCCAGCCAATATAACACACCCTTTGCTCTGACTCTGTAGACTTTCCCATTGAGACACGGTCTGTTTTTCCACTAAATTTGCCTTTAATGATGTCACTGACTTTGGATGTGGGAACATTAACAAATACAACACAAGTAGACGCTTTAAATTCTTGAAAATTATGCTGAAAATATTGAAATTATTTATTTATGTAAGTGCATGCATGTGCCACAGCATGTATGTGGAAGTCGGGACAGCTTGCCAGAGTTGGATCCTGGGGCTTGAACTCAGGACAGCAGGCTTGGCAGTCAGGGATTTTATCCACTGAACCAGCTTGCCAGCCCAAGTGGTTACAATGCTGTTTCACAATGTGATTCGCTTTCTCTTGGACACCTTTGCAACACCTTGCTTGTCTGCTGGGGCCTGGAAGAAGACGTGGGAGAGAGGATAAGCTCTTTCAGTTAAGACCCCACATATATGGGGGAGGGGTGCCCTTGCTGAACCTACCGGCTCAGGAGCATTTCCTACGGAGCCACCAGGCAGTGAGAAATGTTTCTGTTTGTAGTCACAAGCCACTGCCCTCCAGAGTTTGTCTAAAGGACAAGCTATTCAAGTAAGAGAGTCCACCTTCCTGTGTCTCTTCTGTAGACAAGTGATTCTGAAGTAACGGGATGAGACCAGAGTGCCGAGTGGTATGACATCATCTTAGAGAGCAAAGGACAAACCTGCACGTTGATGTCAACAGTGTCCATCTCACACGAAACCGCCAAAATCATAAGCACACAGCGTCCAGCCGGAGTGCGGGTGGGCACTGATACAAAAGGCACCTGCACCCCAAGGAAATTCCCTGCCAGGGTCTCTGTGATTTATTTATGGCATACGCCCAGGGTTACTTCTCAACCTTTTTATATTTTAACTTGGTAATAGAGAACAACAGATCCAGATGGAGGCAGTTTGAAGAGTTAGCCGATGTGATTTCCATGGCAGCTGTCATTTCATGAAAAGGTTATGATAATCTGTTAGGAGAAACCTGCGGGCCAAGCAGAAAGCAGCACAGATGTTCCAGGTGATCTGTTAGGAGAACCACTGCACAAGCCGAAAGCTGCGTGGATGGGTCTGTGGCTGAGAGGAGCCACTGCAGAGATGCTGGAAGGCAGGCCAGTTCCCACCTCTGAGTGCAGGAAGGATGGCCACAGGGGTACAAAGAAGCCCTGTGTATTTCACCAGCCCCTGAGGGCATGCTATGCCGCTGCCCAGGAGTGGTCGATGATCCTTCCCAGCAAGGACTCAGCCATCAAGGACTGGGGAAATGATGTTCAATGTATTCTGTTTAATGAGGCTGAGCAGACAGGGACTCACTTTTTTTTACAGTTTCCATAAAAATGACTAAACGTCTCAAATGTTTAATGTTTAAAGATTCTAAGCCTCAGTTCTCTAGAAAACTCTTTTTTTTTTCTGACAATGTGGATTGGTTGGGTTATTACTTTTGACACTGTAATGGATCCCAACAGTATAACAGGACAATCATTTCCAGAGTAAATGGGAAGTAGCCAGGACTTGTTTATAGTGGCACTGGAATTGGTGTGTGTGTGTGTGTGTGTGTGTGTGTGTGCGCGCACAAGTACTGTGCTGGTGTGATACTGCTTGTCATTCCTCAAATGCCATCCATTCACCAAGTAGCTAGGCTGGCTTGTCAGGGGGCCCCAAGGGTCTCCCCATCTCTGTCTCCCCAATCTAGGACTTACCATTGCGTACCATCATCCGCAGCCTTTCCTGGTGGCTTCTAGGGTTTGAACTGGGGTCTTCATATTTAGGAAGCCATCACCTTGCTGACTGAGCCATCCTCCAGCCCCTTGACTGTCCTACAAAACACATCTCATCATCCTGTGGCCTCTGCGGTACTTGGTTCACTTTTCTCTGGGCAGACACTGCCGTTCTTCTGGTTGCCCTTCTACGCAGCCGGTCCTGGACTGACTTTTTATCCTCTCAGTCCAGCCATCCCTGGCTTCAGATCGGTTTTCACAGAGCCCATCTGTGGGAAGCCTCCACCTGTGCTCCCGGTGTGTCCTCCTCCATCCTCGAACACAGGGTGGCTATCACCGCCATAGCTGATGCTTCTCCTTTACTAAGGGTCAGCATAGATCCTGTATAGCTCCTTGTACAGGTACAGTGAGTCCTTGCTCATCTTTTGTTCCGCCTTGCTTACCATGGCATCTAAAAGGTGTGGTTTCAACCCACCTCCCCAAGGCTACAGGCCTCTATCACTCTGCTTTCTAATCTAAGAACTATAGCACGGAGAGACTTGTGGGAGAGAGTATTGGACCTGGTGGAATAGTCCAGTGGTAGAACCGGTTTCCAGTCCATGAAAGACTCTGTGTTCACTGTCCAGTACATGCATACCACACACACATCACACACATGCACACATGCGCACACAGACACAGAGGCACACATGTACACATGCATACCACACACACACATGCACACACATGCACACATGCACATATACACACATGCACATATGCACACACACACAGAGGTGGCATTGGTGTAAGACCTGAGTCCTAGTTAGGCCTGGTTCTGCCTTGTCGTAACTGATAAATTGACAACTGTGTAATCTCCCTAAGCCTCAGCGCATTTATCTCTATAAGGAAGTCATTCTGAGGGATACTTTAGGGTTAATGTCACCATAAAGGTTAACTCATCGCAAAGGTTAATTCATGTGTGTAAAGTACCCGGGATAGTTCTTGGCAAACAGACGATACTCAATAAATATTGACCCTCTTCGTTTTCTCCTTCCTCAGTAATTAATCTATGTCTAATTCAGGATATTGTGTTTTAGATATTGCTTGCTTTGAATGAAGGCCGTGTCTAATGAGACCTCCCAATCATTTTTATGGACTTCTTGCCTCTAACCAAGCATGTGGGTGAGGGAAGGGTCGAATCAGAGACCATCAGAACTGCTCTTAAGTTACTTATGGACTGGTTTAGCAACACCTCTCCTAAACTTTCCAAAAGGAGTTCGTATCCATGATCTCCACCTTAAAACATCCACACATTCAGGGATGAAAGAAACTGCTTTTCAATCTCTGCATCTGGAAGTTTGGTCTCTGTAAGTAGAGACTGCTTGTTCATTTCCCATCCACTTCTGAGACTGTATGAATGTTAATCTGGATATTCCATTGCTGCAACAGATTATGACCCCATAGATTCATTGTGATATTAGCCACATATGGCCTCAGTCTTCCCCTCAGTCCTTCTGGCCCTATGTATTCAACTCATCTCATGCTTTTTTTTTCACTCAACGAAGAACAGGAAGTAGTTTGGAGTAAACTACATCCAAATTCCCAAAATGATTCTTTATAAATGTTTGTTTTCATTTAAAGGGGGATATGATTTAGAGAGCAATATTTTGTATTAGTATGGATCTTGATACAAATTTAAAGTCAATTTTGTTGTACTATGTATATATGTATATATTTCTACTCTTATTTAAGGTATCATGTTTATGCAGCTCATTTAAAAATGTAATGTATAGTTAAGGAATACAGATTAATGGATAGTCATCTATAGTACTCAAACTTTTCATTACATTAGTTAGGTTTTCTAGATATACAGAAATAAATATATATATGTATTTCAGTTAGAAATATATATATTTCAGTTAGATAATCTTCAACACTTCAAAGACCTACAGAATATGGCTTTTAAAAGGTTTTAAGAACTTATATATTTTTCGACAGTGAGACCTGTCTGCCTCTGGCAGCACCAATTACTTCAAGAGGATGATGGGCATTGAAGAGCCTCATTATGGAGTTGCTAGTCATTTGGGCAAAAAACTGCTTTGTCTTGGACTGCTTGATGGCATGCTGTGTATACTGGACATGCAGAACCCACAGAAAAAAACTGATGAACTTGCCAAAAGAGATAAGACACTCCTTCAGGGTTCATGCTTCATGAAAGACATTCTGCAGGACACAGAAGAAAGTGACTGACAAACTGCCAATATAGGCAAAACAGTCTTTCAAATTTCCTGCTTCATGAAAAGTCTGCCAGATACTATGGTCCTATAGGCTGAAGATGGATGCTCCAATGTTACAAAGAACTTTGGGTGACTATCAAGGCAGTAAAATGTATCTGTCAATTCTAGAGGTTTGGAAGTTGCTTATACTGCATTTCCTGTTTACTTAAGTAATGTTTTATATATATCCTTCTGGAGTTTTTGAAGAGTTGAAGACAGATAGTTATAGTTATAGTTTTCCTTAGTTATGGTAAAGGATAAATTAGATATAAAACTTTAGACTCACAAAGATAGAATAGATGATAACATATTTTCTTTAATTTTGCCAGATACAAATAGACTAAATATTATAACTATAATT
>LOJH01038803.1:0-11838 GCA_001685095.1 Ellobius talpinus | reverse complement strand
AAAAAAAAAAAAAAAACAAACCTGGGATTAGAAGGCCATACTTTTAAATAAAAATGAAACACTCAGTGCACACCTATTTCTTTAGCAGAAGAAGTGGTGGGAGAATGGTAAGGAGTAGGAATCTGTGAGGGGACAAGGCCTGCTCTCAACCCTGTCGCTAACCAGCCCCATGACCTTGACCAAGGATGTCACTTGGTTCTATTTTGCATTAGCAGATAGAATCTCATTTCAAGGTCAGCGTCCTTTCAAGCTTCTTGTCAGGCTGAGGCCATGCTGGTGCAGTTAGTTTTAGTTAAAATTTAAGCCCCATTCAATTCAACACTGCTAAAAAAATGGCTAATAAAATGTAAAGATCAAAAAACAAGTAAAAACACATTTTTAGTTTCCTGTAAGAATAATTTTAAATTACACCAGAAAGTAGAGGCAAAAATTACATTCTTTCCATTCTCATAAAGCATCTATTCATGAGAAGATACAGACTGATGAGGAGCCTTTTGCACGAAAATATGTAGATAAAAATTTGTGTTGCAAATCTGTCTTATAATTTTAGTTTAAGGGAAGCATTTTAATTACCAAGATGAAAAGCATTTCATGAATAGCACTGAAGATGCAGTAACTATCTTCAACACATATAGTAACCGATTCTATCTTTTAAAAGACCTTTTGCCTTCATGAGGAAATGTCAGAAAATTAAAAATATCCACATGTAATATCTTCTTTGCATTTGTGAGCACCTACACACCCACACACCTACTCACAAATAGATTTTAAAGAAAGCCTGTTGCACTTACAAAAGGAAACTAGAAATGGCAGTGAATATGTGACAGCATTTTTTACATGTTACAAAGTAAAGCGCATCAGTAAGGCACACCAGTAAGGCACATCAGTAAAGCTGCTGATGTAAAAGGAGCTGTAAAATAGAGAGTGGCATAAAAAGACCTTCACAAAAAGTCTGATTCCAATGGATGCAGCCAACACTAAGGATTTCCCTTAGTGACCAAATCCTAGTCCATTTAGATTTGTCTGAGAAATATGAAGTTTCTATTAACATTTCTCAGGGAGGGAATCTTCTCTCGAAACTGGGATGATTTAATTTTCAAAAAGAATTTCTTTAGTTGTTTCCCCAAGGAGAGTTGCATATTTTATCATTGTATTCTTAATATATGGGCAGAAGGGATGCTTATGTCTTCTCACGTTTTTCTGCTTAATTAATATTTATTTATATTGAAATAATTATTAAAATAGTACCAAAAATTGTCTTCTTCCGCATCCTCTCCTGAAAGGCAATCATTGTCTCCTTTGAATAGCTGTCTCCTGTGTCTCTCTTCATATTCCTAATTGCTTTTTATTACTCTTTTCAGTTCATCTCTGAAAGATATTTTCTCCCATCCAAGCGGTAACCCATCCCGACACTGCTCAGCTTCCGAGATGGGATGGGATCGGGTATGTTAAGGGTGGTACAGCTGTAACTGCTAGACCCTCTCTATTGATTATTTACATAATAGGCAGCATGTTTTGATTCTCTTCTGTTTCTTGTTTTCTCTACTTCCTCACTAGAAACCCACCACATCTTAGGTTCTAGCTCTGAAACTGAGTTCAATCTGTGAAGACTGGGACGTGAACTCTTACTCCGACGGTTTCACAGCCTCTAAGATGGTCTCCATGATACCCACCTCCTGGCACTCACAGCTTTAGTGGATGGCGTTTGTGTGATGAAGACACACAGAATTTTAACTTCTGTCAGCTAACAGATTCTGCTCTCTTGCCTTTGATGAAGCAAAGATTCAGGTGGTCAAGAGCTAAAGGAGCCTCTGCCCAGTTAATAGTGTGGTGCAGCAGGCTTCCTTTGCTGGACCACCAACCAGCTCCCAAATCATGATACAAAGACTTCTTATTAGTTATGAATACTTAGCCTAGCTTAGGCTCATTTCTGGCTAGCTCTTTTAACTTAAATTAACCTGTTTCTCTTAATCTACCATTTGCCGTGGGGCTTTTCATCTTTTCTTTCTTGTATGTCCTACTCTGTGTTTGCTGGCTGGTGGCTGCCTGCCTGGCCTTGGGTGTCTTTCTTCATTCTCTCTCCTCTCTTCTCAATCCTAGATTTCTTCTATTTTTTCTCTCTGTCCACCAGCCCCACCTATGCCTCTCTCTGTCTCTGTCTCTCTCTCTCTCTCTCTGTCTCTCTCTGTCTCTCTGCCATCCAGCTTTTTATTAGACTTGTCAGGTGCCTTAGGGAGGCAGATGAAACAGTAGCACATCTTTTCATAATTAAACAAATGCCACATAAACAAGTGTAACACATCCTTACATTGTTAATCAAATGTAGGAAAAACAAATGTAACACATCTTTGCCTAGTTAAAGTAATATTCACAACAGTGCAAAACCAGCCTCCAGGATAAGAAGCTGTGTGATCCAACAGCTGCCCAGTAGATGTGGAACCTACATCTGTAGTAAGAGCCTGCTTGTTTGTTCCTGGCTGCTCAGCCCCAAAATAACCACACAGACGCTGTATTAATTAAATCACTGCTTGGCCTATTAGCTATAGATTCTTTTGGCTAGCTTTTACATCTTAATTTAACCCATTTCTTTTAATCTGTGTATCACCACGTGACTGTGGCTTACCAGCAAGGTTCTAGCTAGTCTGTTCCCCGTGGCTACATGGTGTCTCTCTGACTCTGCACTCTTTCTCTCAGCATTTAATTTAGTTTTCCCCACCTAACTCTGTTCTGCCCTGCTATAGGCCCAGGCATATTCTTAATTCATTAACCAATAAAAACATAATATAGAAAGAAGGACTTCCCACACTCATCCCTTGATAAAAGGCTGTGTGACTCAGGGCTTCCAACAGCCGTCCAGTAGATGTGGAAGCAGATACTTCCTCAGACAAGCTTTCAGAAAAGAGCTCAGAGTCTGGTTGTTTTGTGGATGCTGTCCTGTATTTGATCTGGTATGGATATTAAACGCCTTTCTGCAGAGACAGGCCTACTTATTGAAGAACTTCAACTAACTGTTTAACATATGGAAAACCTCCCAGTTGCTCACTATAACCCCACCTTTGCAGTTGAGAATGGGTTTATGGCACTGGGTTTCACGCAACAGAAAGAAGAGATGATTTTTGATACCCTCAGGCCCAGCCTATGGAAATATCTTCATGCACTCCTGTGTGGCTGAAATGAAAATGAGTCTCAGAAAATGACCCTAGGAGTCAGGCCATAAGGAAGATGGTAGAGACTCCATCTATCCCAGAGGCTGTAAGAATGTAATACACACATGTTTGTACCATTAGTGACCTCCTCTCTCCTCTCCATCTCTCCCCATCTCTCTTCTGTCCTTGTCTTCTTCCTCCTCCTCCTTTTCCTCTCCCTTACTCCCATATGTATGTTAGCAGTTAGCCTTCTATGGACATGCTAAAGAACTCTCACATGTCAGTATCCATGATCATTTGTTTCTGCCTTGATTCACTCTGTCCAGACAATGGATTCTCCAGTCCCTGCTCCAGTATCATGTATAAGCCTGATATTGTTGTCTTGTCAGTTGAGAATTAGTAAATGTTGGTGCATGGCGTGAGACTTTTATCCTGACTCTGACTATTTTGTTTCATCTTCCTCTGTGTTTCCTATTTCCAAATATACAAACTTCTTGGTTCCCATTTACTAAAGAAATTTCCTCTTCTGATAATGGAGGCAGAGGGAAATGGCCTGGTTGTCATCTAGCCATAGCAAAACTCTGTGTGTTTGCTCTGGCCTGCGCCTTCCTGACTACCCAGTGTCACTCAATCCTGTGCTCTCTGGCTCTGCCATGAAACTGGAGAGCAATTGGCTTGGTTTCTGTTGGTGTTGCCTTCTGCAAAATGCAGATCCAGCTAAGTTGTTCCCTTTCAGCAACTGTATCTCTCTTCCCATCTTGTGGTGGGACATTGCAAATACAATTTTGTTTTGTTTTTTAAGATTTGTTTATTTATTTTATATATATACACACCAGAAGAGGGCACCAGATCTCATTATAGATGGTTGTGAGCCACCATGTGGGTGCTGGGAATTGAACTTAGGACCCCTTGAAGTACAGTGGATACTCTGAGCCATCTCTCCAGTCCACAAATGTAATTTTATGATGGCTCTGTTTGTCGGGTTCTTGTTGGTAGAGTCAGTTTTCCAGAACAAAGAGCAGAGAGTGAAAGGAATGTCTTTTGCTTGATTATCCATAGGGCAGAGATCTCCTAATGTCAATGAAACTGGCAAGATTACATAAATAGTCTAAGAAGAAAAATCAGATCTAGGATGGAAGACAGTTATTTTCAAACCAGTTTGCACAATCTAACATCTTACTTAACTGCAAAGTCAAATAAGTAAGATGTCTTGAAGAAGGCACAGAGCCTGTGCATCCCATCATGAACCTATGACAGTCACATAGCCTTGATGCTTGCTGTCTCTCTGCTCTATGGTCTCCATATGCCAGCACTCTATTGCCTTGAATTTGCACAGTCTTTCATCTCATAGTTTCAAAGGCTTAGTGAATCATGGAGTGTGGATGTTTCTAGCTCCTTTTCCTGTAGCTCTGTTATGTGGTCTTGCAGATTTGAAGATGTTAAGAACTTGCAGTTAGGTTTTAGATTTCCTTCAGAAATCGCTTATGCACTTAAAACATCCTAAATTAGGTGATGTTCCTCTTAGTGGGGCTCATGTGACATTATTAGTATTTGAGCACTTAATCTCTTTTTATTAGAGATCTTTGCTTTGCCCCCCCTGTTTTTTCATGATATAGTCTATGTCTTTGTCTCCAGAGATTAATGTAATATTTCTAGTTATCTTTCATGTTTCTACATTTGTGGCAAATAGAAAGCAACCCACTTCTGGCATATTCCTTCTGGTGATAATATCAAATGCCCAGGAAAAAAACCCACAAAACATAATTCAAGTGCTCTAAGAGCACAGCTGAAGTTGGGTGCCAATATTCTCTTTTAGAACGGTAGCTCTTTTATGATACAAAAAAAGTACTTTAGCAATAACAAGTTTCAACAGAAGCAGTGGGTGTGTGGGAGGAAATTGAAAACAGGGACAGGCATAACATTTTATTGTAGGTGGTTCCCCCTCTCCCCCCCACCACATGATGTCAGCTCTGTGCGAACTTAATCATAGCACATCACCTTCTCTTGGGGAGTTTTGTGTCTTTTAAAACCCACCTGGTTGTTAATGTCAGTTCCCTTTAAAAAAAAGAACAATTGTTAAGAGTCTGTCATGCTTATTTGAAAATGTTCAAAGCTATTGAGTTCAGATGAGGCCCCACTGGAAGTCTGCCCTTGACTTTGGCCAGTAAGATTAGCACAGGAGAATGTGCTTCACTGTGTACCATAGCTTTCCCAGAACTGCAGAACTGTTAACCTATTCCAGAGAGTCCGGGGATAACAACAGATAACAGAAACGGAGAGTCTTGAACAATGGATCTTTTCTTTCTTTTTTAATTAAAAGATTGATTGTATTTGTGGGATGTGTGTGTGTTGTGTGTTTGTTCTAGTACAAGTCACAGCATACCATGCACATGGTCAAAGCAACAGCTTGAGGGAGTCAGTTCTCCCCTCCCACCATAGAGTCACAGGGACTCAAACCCAGGAGGACATGCTTTATGGACGCCTCCTTTACCTGCTGTGCCATCTTCTGCCCACCATTCTTTTCTTGCCTATTTACATTGCAAGGGAAAAAACTGATCTTATCAAGCATATAGGGGTTTGCTAGCACACAGTGAGAGAGATGAAACTCTTATAAATAACACTCCTCATTCCTATGTGTGGATATGGGTGGGCTTTCTCATGGAACCTTTTAACGCAATCTTGAGATAAAGCCCAGACCACCAGCAGAGGATGAGGAGGGAGGTTGGAAAGGTACTGACTCACCAGCCATCTCTTCTTTCTTCTCCTTTTGACATTTATTAGATGCACATATTTATCCAGAAGATAGTTTTTACATACCAAGAGGACTGAGGAGCGGACCAATGTGCCAATCATTCACATTCTTCCCTAGACTACACTTAACCTATGGAGTAGACTCCACATCAGTGTGCCAATCATCCACACCCTTCCCTTGACTACACTTAACCTGTCAAGCAATCATAACAGTATTGAACAATATCCCTTCCTGTTAATGCTCATAGCTTCACTGTATACTGATGTGGGATTTCCCTCTGTATGCTGTAAATACCATTGGTTAATAAAGAAGCTGCTTTTGGCCAATGGCTTGACAAAATATAGCCAGGCTGGAAGATATATATATATATGTATATGTATATGTATATGTATATATATATATATATATAGAGAGAGAGAGAGAGAGAAAGTAGGCAAAGTAAGAGGAAGCCATGTAGCCACCGCTGGAGACAGATGCCAGACGCTGGACAGAACCTTACCGGTAGGCCACAATCACGTGGTGATGATACACAGATTAATAAAAATGGCTTAATGTAAGATATAAGAACTAGCTAAAGCTATACTAGAGTCATTGGCTCAGCAGTGTTGCAATTAATATAGTTTTAGTGTGATTATTTTGGTTCTGGGCGACCAAAAATGAAAAAGCAGCCTCTGCTTACAATGTACCAACACTTATGAATTAGTAACTTTAAAAACTGAAACATTACTAATGCATGATGAAATACACAGATGTCAAGTGTTCATTCTCATAAACTTTCTTGTCAGTTTTCAATGTTTTATTGTGAAAATTTTCAATCAAAGAGAAAAACTGATACTTTGTGAGACCTTAAGAGTGAGCACCCACACGCTCAGTCTTAGAATTGCCTGTGACTGTTAAATCTACACCAAATATGAAGGTATTTCAGCTTTTATTCCCTGAGAATACTTTTGTACGGGCATCATTCTCTCTTCCTCTTATTCTTGGATTCCATGTGTGCTATCCTGGCCCTTTTGATGCCTATTCAGTGATCCCTGGGACTCTGCTCACCATTTGTCATCCACCCTTTATCTTCTCCAGCTTAGAAAATCGCGACTTTCTCTGCCTTAAAAGTCATCCACTCCCTATTCTCTAATTTTCTACATATTGTTAAATCTGATTTAAATTCCAGGTATATATTTCTTCAATTATAAAATTTTTATTTAGTTCCTCTCCCCCAGATTTTATGTGACCACTGTATTTCTTTCTCTTTTAGATCATGGATACTTTGCTTTACAGTCTACAGCATTGTTATAATTAACAGCCTCATTAAAGTTCTTTGCTTACTAATTCCAGTATCTAGATCATCTATCATAGGGTCAATGTCTATCTGGCAGTCTGTGGGCTTTTTCCTTACTGAATAATTTTTGATGATGTTTTGAGCAAATGGTATGTGGTACCAAATGCTGTATTCTGTAATAATGTTGTTTAAAATGTTAATTTTGTCACATTACTGGGTGCATGACCTGGTTGGATCTGAACTGCATGCACCATGTCTGGCTTGCAGTTGGAGGCAGCTGGAACACAAGTCAATTCTTTCAGCCTTCACTGAACTGACAGCTTGTCCTGGGGAATATGCATGGTGTAAGAGATAACAAACAGAAGATGTGGGCTGGTATTCAATTCATGATTGCCTAGGCTGACTCCTTTCTGAAATCCAAGCTGTTGTGTGTTCAGCAAAGAACCCAACACATTTGACTTCAGAGTCTTACTGCTCTGCAGCACGCATTCTATCTTCACCTTCAGACCAAAAGCCACACCATTTTAAAATCCACATAATTCTGTTTCCTTTATTCAGTGACTGCCACCTGCCAGTACCTGGCTGATTTTGTCTCTCTTAGGTAATCTTGGGTGTTGGCTTATGTCTAATCTACAGTTCAGAGTGAGGTCTAGTAGAAAAGTTGGGGAGATTCGCCATCTGAGTGTTCTCCATTCAGAGACCGACTCTAGAGTGTTTCTAAAACCACAGAAACACAGCTGTGCTTCATTCCAGCCAAGTTCTCATGATGACGTCAGTAACCATAGGTTACTTTTGTCTAAGTCTGGACTCATCTAAATGGAGCCCTACCATGTGCAGTATTTTGTATTTATCTTATTCATTCAGCACAATACTTTTGAGATTCATATAGAATTTGTGTTTACTTTTGGACTTTCCCTTTTTACTAATGAATAGTGTTCCATCATATGAATGCACCATAAGTCATATATTCATTTTCCCATGGAGAGGCGTTGGTACTATTTCAGTTTGGGATTATCATATAGCTATGAAGAATACATTTGTGCAAGCCACATTTTTGTGTATACATGGTTTTACTTTTCTTTGATAAATACAGTTATTTGTTGTGCGATGGCATTTTGGTCAATGACTGTTTGCAGGTAAGATTATAGTGGAACCGCTATTGTCCTACCCTCTGGCATTTTGTATCCATTATGACCTTGTAGTCCAATATGTCCTTCACAGGTTTGTGGTGACACTGGCATAAATAAAGCTGTTGACCTTATAAAAGTACAGTACATGTAATCCCAACAGCAGTGACACTTTAAATGATTTAAAATGATGACTTTAAGATTTATTTGTTTACTATTATACCACAACTCATGGAAAACAGAAGTTTCCTATAAAACGGGGCTCTGTCTGCTGCTGGCAGCAGCCTTGTCTAGCTTGGACTTATCTTATTGCTTGTTTTCACCAAGACGCTGTGTGGAATGACTGGCCTAGATGGTCTACATCTGCCTAAATGCTCTCTATTGTGCCTTCACAGTGACAAGATGTAAACAGAGCCTACACATTCTTTTCCTGGCTGCCCAGACCAGAATAATCACACAGACGCTATATTAATTACAACACTGTATGACCAATGGCTTGTGCATATTCTTAGCTAGCTCTTACATCTTAAATTAACCCATTTCTATTAATCTGTCTATCACCACGAGGCTGTGGCCTACCAGTAAGGTTTTGGGGCATCTTTCTCCGTCAGCAACTATATGGCATCTCCCTGACTCCGCCTACTCTCTCTTTGTATCTCTTCCAGTCTGGCTATACTCTGCCCTGCCATAGGCCAAAGCATCTTTATTCATTAACCGATAAGAGCAATACATATACAGAAGGACATCCCACATCGACAACAACATCTGTGGATGCAATGCTCAAAAAGCACCCTTTTCATTTAGTGTTCCCTGACTGCAAATAGGAAAGGAATTCCTGGAGATCAGTTCTCCCAAGTGGCTTCCTGTATTCCATGATGACCAGCAGTGCCTGGAAGTACAATACACAACTTTTTTTTTATGATTTTGGAGCTTTGGACAAGGTAGCTGAAAAATGAAATATCATTTATACCGTGACATCCATGGAAGATGCTTAAAAGATTGAAAAAGTCAATTTGTGTACACAGCAGCAAACATTGTCTAGTGAATTTAACATTTTGGTGCATAGCTGTGAGTTTACATGGTGATATACTTGGATGAGGTTCTGGAGCATAGCTCTAACTGCTGCTGAAGGGAAGATGAGCTCAGCCTTGACAGATGCCAAAACATATGGAGAGGAACCTCACTTCAGCTCTGCGTTCAAATATAACACTCGAGGATCAATAGCAAAAGAGAAAATTAGCACAAAAGCCCTTCCCTATATGTTTCTGATGAATACTTAGCAGTGCAGCCACCTCTCCTTCCAAGGGCTGAACTAGATAAAATAATAAATAATACTCCAAATACACCTGTTTAGCTTGTGCCATATAGGTGACGAAAGCTGGATTTTCCAAAGCAGCTTTGACAGCTTTGGAAACTGATTTTAAGCAGGTGTAGAATTATGTAGAATTATACTTCCCCCCAAGTACTGTTTTTAAAGAGTCTATTGTGAGAGCACGTTTGGGGAATGTGTCATAGGTGAGACAGACTGTGACAGGATGTCTACTTTGGATGTCTCATACCTTCACAGTCCCCAACATGTGGCATCTCTGGCCATGGTACCTGCTGGATCACAGGGGAAGGCTTTGCTACCAGGGTTTTTAGTGTATCCCAACTCTCAGGTTTTGTCCACTTGTATCCTCACTAGGATCTTACCCTGATTCTATCCTCTGGAGTCCAATTCCCAAATATTCTCAGTCATGGTTAAATGTGTATTCTGGGTACTTTTTGTACATTGTCTTTAATTTCTAACATGGGACTGCCAGGTATTTTTAAAATCCAATTATGATTAAGAAGTTCAAATTCATCAGGAAAAATCATGAATCAAAAGCCACGTAGCTAGTAAAGTGGCCTCTGGTGATTCACGCTTAGGACTGTCTGTCAGCAGAGCCTCTGTCTTTCTCCATGGGTTAAAGGGCACTATACAATGTATCACAGAAGATGGAAATTCCAGAGTGTAAGCTATTGTCAAGGTAAGTAAGTCCCAATGCCGTGTTTTCCATAAGCAGCGTGATAAGCCTCATGGATGTTTCCTGTTGTTCATCTATGGTTGGGCTTTGAGTCACAGCTTCTAATCCATCATTCTGGTTCAGTCCTATTCTCTCCAGTGCTTGGTTTAGATCAGTCTTTATGTCTTATTTGGGTTAAACAAGACTCAAGGTAACTTCTAGTTCGGTTTATATAATAAGACTGGAAAGTTGAACAAAAAGCCCAACTGGCTTTTCTGTATTTGAGCTATCATCGGTTAAGCAGGTAAGAGAAGGTTTAGAAAGCCAGACCTGTTGGGAAACAGGAAAAGCACCTAGTTTAGTTTATTTTCATGGCTGACAATTCTGAGATGAACAAGTTTCATGTTCAAAACTGAGAAATAGGCATTGTGCTATTCTGAGTCTGTTTTGTTTACAACTTAAGACTGCCAGAGGTATGAAGAGAAATCTTGTGTTGTTTAAAATAACACACAATACCGGCAATCTTTCAAAATTTTACAAAATTACCATTTCTGTGAATTTTCTGTGTGGCTATCAGAAGATGTGACAGTGGCTTGGCTTCTTCTCCTGTTCCATCCTCACAGATACAGCACAGAAGCACAATGCCCACATTCAACTCTCCTCACACCCCGCTGCTAGCCCTTAGCTCACACTCTTGGAATGTGTGCTTCTTCCAGGCTCAAGGATTTTACTTTTCATCTTTTTTACAGAATGGGTTATTCTTCACGTCCTACTGAGAAGAGCACTTCAAGAGTGTCACTGTAGTACCTGAACAGTGTGTCTGGTTATATTGATAAAAACAAGAGAGTAAAAAGTCTTTGGTTATACTGACAAAAGGGTTTACAAATGTTTGAAGCCTGCTTTATGTAACCTAGTGTCAGCAACAGCTTAAAAACCTAGAAGAAACAGACACTTTATTACCACAATGTTTGTTATGGGTTTTAGAAATTGTCAGCTCTATTTCTGCACAGGAAATTTTTGTTTTGAGGTGCTTTTTCATAGCAAATGCTTTCATTGCCTTTATAGTAAACTACAGATTTACATCCCAGGCCTTGGCAGCTCTCACGTGCATGTTAATATGTGCCCGTCTATCTATAGCTGAAGATAAACATACAGATGTAGGTATGTGGTCAGTCCTCTGTAGCCATTCATAAATGTGACCAACCAGAGCTAGAAAGAGGAAAGTATAAACATCATTACTGTTATTCCCCCAACGATACACAGATCAACTATATATAATGTGTACATTGTGTTGTGCATTGTAAGTTAACAATGGTTTCCAACATGGTGGAGGAGGGTCATCTGTCAATGTGTTACTTTCATTGGTTATTAAAGAAACTGCCTTGGCCTTTTGATAGGACAGCAGCTTAGACAGGCAGAGTAGACCGAACAGAATTCTGGGAGAAAGAAAGTAGAGTCAGGCAGACACCATGGCTCTCCTTTCTGAGACAGATGCCAATTAGACTCATCCCGGTAAGCCACAGTCAAGTGGCAATACAGATTATTAGAAATG
>LOJH01038801.1:546-14973 GCA_001685095.1 Ellobius talpinus | reverse complement strand
CTCCCTCTTTTCCTCCCTCCCTCCCTCTATCAAATCTTGATTTGTTTACTCATTTCTTCTTTTTCTTTCCAAGTAGCCTCAATATGTATGAGCAGAGACTGCCAGTTTGCTGACCTGAGGACCCAGGTCCCTGTGCGGTTCCTGGCATGTACTGGGGTCTGCATATTTTCTGTAGAGCAGTTCACAGAAACGTAAACCTGGGTTTGCTTCCTCATCCCACGTTTTATACATCTGGAAGACTTCTGAAATTCAAACATGAAATGGTGGCCTTGACACTTTATGTGTAAGTGGTAAAAACTCCCTTCAAAAGAAATCTCGCACAGAACACCGGTGTAGAAAAGAGGTCAGGGGAGACTGAGTGTCTCAGAGTCCTGCCTTGGGACTCTGACCAATCAGCAAACTGATTCAGTCAGCCCATTGTTTGCCTTAACAGGTAATTGGCTTACCAGAAATCAAATTTCCAGTCACAGCCTGTGGGCTTCCTCCACCTCAGCATCTCTGTGATGAACCACTATATAATTTATAAGTGTGTGTTTTGGTTTTTGGTTGTTTGTTTATTTAAAGTTGGAATCACGGAGAAAAGGGATCATTCATCTTGACACTTCTGGGACAAAAATGACAGCTCATGCGTGATCTTTTTGTGTTCTGGGCCTTTGTGTGTAGCCTCTAACGTATGATACTTTTATCACCCCCATCTTCCACAGTCCTCTGGGCTGTGCAGGAATGCACCGGACCACCTCATCTCCTGCCCCGAAGGAACAGCCAGAGGTAGATAGCATGATGACTTGACTAATGTGTAATCTTAGAAAACTTACCCAAGCCATATAAAAGGAAATACATGAGTTACATCTGGCCCTGGAACCCCAGGATCCTTTCCCTGCCTTATTCAGGAGGAGTCAGTCCCAGGCAGTTCTGCCAGCCTGATCGTCTCCAGTATATAAACACCGCCTTAAGTGACCCATGCACCCGGCAAAGACATTGCTGTGTTCACAGATTTCTGTTCTGATCCTGCCACCGACTGAAGGAGAACTCTCTGGCTCTTCAGAGTTCCTCCTAGGCTATAGAACACATGTGGATTATCAATTACCACAAGCACAAGTGCCCTTAACACTTCCTAAAACAGTGTTCTCTCAGAGCCTGTGTGGAATGTAAAATGGGAAGTGAAGATTTCAGAACTTACTCAAAAAAACTACTGAGCTGACCTTTGGAAAATGAGCCGCACTTTGCGGGAAGAATGGCTGTCAATTTGTTTTTGACATTTGTTCCTTTACAGGTATGACCCTTAAATTATTCATGCCTACCAGCCCCGACATGGAATAATAATCAGTTCCTTCTTCAGCCTGTAGACCTCTCCACAGTTCACAAAAACCAGGAGGAAGAAAGGCCTTCCACAGGGTTGGGGGCATAGTCAGAGTCTCAAAAATAACACTCCTGCTTGTCCTTTCGGCAGTGTCTCACAGACCACTTCTTTAAACGCAGTCATCAGGCTCCCACAAGATACAAATAGGCAGCAAATGCTTTTTGTATGCAACATCCAAATTACTGGTAAAGAATTCACAGAATTCTCAGGACTCCTTATGGCCAGCCAGTCAGAGCAGGGAGCTGGCTACCTGTTCCCCAACAACAGAAGTGCCCTTCCATAGGTCTTCTGTTTACAGCTACACAATGGCTTCACACTTAACAGTCTGGGTCTCAGAGTTCTGCCTCACCGAGCATCCATGGTACCTGGTGCCTACAGCAATGTCCAGGACATAGTAAACAGTCCAGAAAGTTCTGCTAAGTAGATGAGTGTTGACACAGGGAAATGTGAGCTAGCCTGTGGGTTTTCTTAGGATTTATTTACAATGCAAAGCAGATTACAGATGCAGTGGTTGGTGACACACCGTATAATCACAGCAGTGAGCAGGCGCTGTATAACAAAACCCCTTTCTTTCCTAAAGGTTAACTGACTTTATTTTTAGTTCCAGAATCACAAAAGTATTCTGTCGGGGGAGGGGGCAGTAATAGTCTTTGTTTTTTATAGGTTCTTTGAGAATTTTATGAGTTTTGATCATATCCACCCTCCCTCCCACAGCTCCTCCAAGATCCACCACCCCACTGCCCTTCCCACCCAACTTTGAGTCTTTTTATTCCCACCAAGGCCAGTTCGTGCCGCCCAGATATTCTTAGACATGTGCCCTTCCACTGGAATGTAGGTGCTTGTCAGGGCAGCACTCTTTGAGAAAGCCGGGAAACAAAGGAATCAAGGGGAATCAAGGGGCTATATTAGAAACTTAGTGAGGTGCTGCTGGTTTCCCTGAATGACGTGGAAAGTTTCTGTGTGTTACCCCAACACTGTCCAGGAGGACAGTGTCCTACGTGACAGCGAGGTTAGGAGCAGCCTGTCTCCCACACCCAAATGTGAAGGAGCACAGGGTCACAGGTTTGACCATCTGCAGCTTAACCCACACTGTAGTCCCACCACAGCATACCTGGTGAGGTTAGGGAAAGAACACACATGACAGATCCACTGTGATAGCTTTTAATCTCATAAACTCCTTCCTGTGAGGCATTCTGGATTCAATATTCTCTTCATGATTATGGTGAGTAGGGTCAGAGATCATCCTTGGGTATTATACCTCAGGAGCCATCCATCTATCTTGTTCATTGAGACATGTTTTTCATCTTGCCACATAGCCTAACCTAGCCAGCAGGTTCCAGGGTCTGCTTGTCTTCCCCTCCCACACACTGAAATGTCAGGTTCTAGGGATGAAATTTGGACTTCACACTTACCAGACAAGTATTTTACCAGCTGAGTGCTCCCTCCAATTCTCAATAGCCCTCTTAGTACTCGAGTTAGATCCCCTCCCAGCTCAACTCCCAACTTATAAAATGATTCATAGTTTTTTTTATGACATTCTAAAAGACAGTGTCCCCATCATTTCTGTGAGGCAACCGATTACTATTTGTTCCCAACTTAAGCATGAGGTAGAGAGATAGTTTCTTTTAAATCTCTTTCAGGGGTCAGGGCTGTCTCCTCTGTAGATCTCAGAGGTTCTGGTCCAGCAGCAGCTCACTACTGTAAAGGGGCGCCCTCCTTCCAGGAATATGACTCAGTTCTCTAATAGAAACATAAACACATTGCTGAATCCAAAACTATTCTTCTAGAACCATCCCTATTATGGGGTACCACATGTACTCCAGAGAGGATTAAGGCCCAGCATGGAAGTCCAACTGCCCTTGCAGGGAGGAGAATGCACAGTTGGTTCGGTGCAGGCACCTGACCAGAGTCACGCTCATGTGAAGCCATAACCTCTGTAGGCTACAGTGGTCTGCCTAGGAGCCTCCCTCACATGTGACAAACCACCTTTGGAATTATAATAGAGAAAACCTGGAAGGAATAAAGTTGCAATAAGCCCTAATTGAGCGTCCAGGTTCCTCAGTATGGCCTTTAAATGACATCTTCCAAATAAAGCAGTCTCACTTGTCTACACAAAAGCTATTTGGTCCCCAGTGGCACCTGACCTGTAATTATGGCATGTGGTCTGCCTTCCAAAAACAATACAACTTTCTAGTAGATGGGCCTTCTCATCATTTCCACTCCACCCTTGGCCTTCAGTCTCCTCCACTTTGATGGCATCAGTCTGCTGAAGATCAAAAGTGAGTGGTTCACAGTAGGATCTCCCAGATAGATGCTAATGTGGTTGAGCATCCCCCCACCCCCTCCGCCCCAAGTATGCTGGTAGAGACTGTCCAGGCAGCTGGTGTTCAGCAGAGCCTTATCTCAGATGTCATCTTAATTGATTCTCAGGCGGGCTGCTCCACACAGTGACCACCTCACTGGTGAATCACTTAAATAGTAGTATGTTAGTATGCACATAAAAGTACAGTCAGTCACTCCTTGCTATCTGTAGGAGGGAAATGCATACTTTTTTAATTCTAGAGGCAAAATCAGAAAATCGAAAATCAAGTCGAGTGTCTTGATTCCGGGATTGTAAGTCTGATAAAGTGGTGCCCTTCATTTATTTTCAAGCATTAAGCCTTAACTTGCACATACAGGTTTTCTATTATCCACAGTTAAAATGCATTAAATATAGATAATTAAACAGTCTTATTAATTGGCTCTCAAAGGTGAACTCGAGGGGTCATTTACCCGAGCTGATCTGACTGAGGGAGGGCAGCAAATATTGCAACTTCGGTCTGACTCTGCCGGGTTTTCTTCTGTTATTGCTGCTAACCAATTTCAAAGTAGATGAGGCTGAAAGTTTGTAAATAGATTAGTATCGGAAAGGTAATTTTATTTCAGTAGAAATGGCTTTGTTATAGGGAGAAGAATAAAAATGTAATTTGGATGCCTGTCCAGATGCTCTGAACCTGGTAGCAGAAAATGGGTTTATTTGTTAATTTGTCCTTTTGGGGTTTCTATATCCAGTCTTTAAATGGAGCAATTTAGCATTTTAAGGGGAAAAAATTTAAAACTCTGCAGTATCTGAGAATATAATTGAAAATTACCCCATACCCATGCGGGATAATTACCTTTCAAAACATTCCCCAACACTTGACATCATAGTGGCAATTGCTTAATGATATTATAATTTCATTACACAGAGATTCCTATGGCAAAATGATTAAGTTGGAGGCCTCAGAAATTAAATTACAATGAAAATAAAACCTTTTATGCAAGTTTAAAGTACTTATTTCAATGTAAAATTATACATAAGCTCACCCAATTTTTGTACAAATACCATTGTTGGTAGTTTTAAAATTCATCCCTTTAAACTTTGGTACTAAAACGCACAAGACTGTGTGAGGCCCATGATTCTAATGTATGAAGCTCCCACTCCCACATGGGTGTATGTGTCAAGATGAATACGTTTGTACAGCAGTAAGTGCTTTGGCTTCTCTGCACTGTATAGGAAGAGCTCTGCTAATGAACCAGACCTTCCTTGATCCCTTTGCAGTGACCCAGGCGATAAAGACCCAAAGCCCACCACAGTGCTTATTTTCATCTTGAAAGGCTGTAAGCCTGTATGGGACCAAACTACACCCTTTGAATGTGGGTGACAGTTGTGTGGCTTGGTCTGTTTGTGGGGCCCTTGGCAGTGGGACCAGAGTTTACCCCTGGTGCATAAACTGGCTTTTTGGAGTCCATTCCCTATGGTGGGATGCCTTGTTCAGCCTTGATGCAGGGAGAGGGGCTTGGTCCTGCCTCAACTTGATATGCTGGACTTTGTGGACTCCTCCATGGGAGGCCTTACCCTCCCCGAGAAGTGGATGGAGGGGTAGTGGAGAGGTAGGGTGGAGGGGAGGACGGGAGGGAGGGGACACTGTGGTTGGTATGTAAAATGAATAAAATATTTAAAATAAAAAGGGAAATGTGATATGGAAATAGTGTTATAGAAGCTTCCTAAATATGTATATTTACTCACACAAAAAGAGAAAAAAAGAAAGGCAGACCAGACCCCCAGCTGGTTGTCAGATGTATTGAGTTTCCCAGTGTAACAGCACTAGCTTACATTGTCATTGTTTTTAGTGCAGGCACAGAATACACTGAACAACTACACAGGCCACTGTTCTTTTGAGTTCAAGGTTGGTCTAATCAATGCATTAGTAAAAACCAAAAATTAAATGGCAAATCTGCAAGCACTTATGATTCATCCTTAACCTTGTGGCTTATGACTTTCATATTGTATTTAATAGAAAAATTAATTTTCCTCTTTGAAGCAAATGATTTTTGGTCTAAGGACTTAATCAAAGATGAATTTGTCTTCGTGTCCTATATAAACTCGTTGGGAACTTCTGATTTCATCCAAACCCACTGTGCTGATTTTCCCTATCGGTGGTAAAGATCAAGCAGATACAATTTGGGGGACCAGTTAAGCTATAAGGAATCTACTCCTTGCATGTCCACCTCAGATAGCCTGTGTTCCCTGTAATTATGAGTGTCTTAGTTATGGTTCTGTTGCTGTGATAAAGACCATGACCAGTGAAATCAAGGTCCCAAAAGGCAAATGGACTCAGCAAGTCACCATTTAGGCAGCCATCCCCATCACCAGGGATGCTGGACTTTGGAAATCATGGGTATTTTTAGCCCTTCTGGAGAAGTAACACCCTGTTAACTCCTTATTAACCTTCTGCAGCTGCCTTGTTTGCATGGGTAAGTCCCATCCATTGGAACACAACTTTCAGCCTTTCCGCAAGAAGGAAATGGGACAGAAGCAGAGCCTCAGAGGCCATCTTTAAGGCAACAAAAGAAATAAAGAGAAGGCAACACTCCTTCGGAGATATCCTGTTCATTAAAAATTGTGCCAAGTACCCGTGTTGGCTACCACTATTAATCCAATGTGGTTGATACCAAAGTTCTGTGGCACTTCAAGAATGTAAACCCCGGTAGTCCAAGGTTACCGAAGATCATTAGAGGAGTCACGATGTGGTCCTTTGTGCTGTGTAGATTCACCTACAAAATCCCATACAAGTTTTGCTCTGGCCTTCACCCTCCCGAAACACATTTCCATCTACTGGTCAGTTCTAATGCTAAGAGAATACCTCCTTGTTCTGAGCCAAAATAGATGCCTATACCACCCTCCTCTTTAACTAGGAAGGGCTAATGCCCCTTTACCAAGCTTGCTCTTTCCCTTTGGGTCTATGGAACTCATTACCCCTGGCTCCCAATAGACTCTGTCATATTCACCAGTGGGTTCTAAAATATGAGGAGTCAAATTTCTTCTGCTTATAAATTTAATATTTGAAAATGTAGGACACCTTTACATTTTTCTAGTCCATCTCATGTTTAAATTCCCAATTAAATGTGTGATTCAACACCCTTCACAGAAACATCAAGCATAGTGTTAAAAGCTAAATTTGGGCACATTAAGATTTTAAAGAGTGTATGTGAGCAGAGAGAACTCAAGCACTGGCCACCACCAATCTGCAGCCCAGGGGGTCAAGTGAGGGCAAGATAATAAAGAAGCTTTGACATGTGTCCTGGGAAGCCAGACCAGAAAGGTAACCATGGTTGACTTAAGGGGAAGGCAATTCAAAGACGATTAGACAGTTTGTCAGTTACGGAGATCAAGTCCTGTTTGTTTATACACTGAGATGGGGCTTAAGAGTTAGGAACCCAGGGCACAGGAACAAACTCAGACAAATAGCCTATCAGTTAATTTGCAAAGGTATATAGAAGGGACACTGAGCTTATGCCTTATCATTTGACTCTGTCCCAAGCTCTGCCTCTACCAGGCAACCTCAGGCCAGATGTTTCCTTTTGCAGGCCATGGCTTCCTCATCTGCAAAATGGAGACCCTAATAATGGACACCAGCCTATTCTACCCTGCCATGATTTTTTATGGAGTTTTTATTTATGCCTTCAACAAACAATTTTAGGGACTGAGAAAATAGCTCAGTCAGTAAAGTGCCTGCCACACAAGCACAAAGACCTGAGTTCAGATCCCAATGCTCACATAAAAGACAAGAATGGGAGTTTACACTTCTGATCCCAGCACTGGGAAGGTGGAGATGAGTGGATCCATTAAGCTCATTGGTCAGTCAGTCTAGCCAAATCAGTGGCATTCTGTGAAGGATATTGTCTCAAAAAATAAGACAGAAAACAGTTGAGCATGACATTAGGCATTGATCTTTAGCCTTCATTTAGTGCATACACACTCACACTTGTACACACCCATGAACCGTGCACGGTTTTTACTGAACCTTTGTCATTTACAGATCTTTTTCTCATGCTCACTGCCAAAGCCTTTTGTAAGTCAATCTTGATGAATTCATGGCCCACTTGTCTTTGATTCTTAGTGGGCTAAGCAAATAAAGAGAAAAATGTCTTAACCAACTCCTCTGAGCCTGACCTCATCCTTTGTACTCAGAAGTGAAGACACAGACTTTGTGAAGGAAACAGGACTCTCTTCCAAATACCAAAGTCCTTTACACTACTGGGCACACAAAGGAGCCCAGAAAGTATTCTTGTAAAACACTTTTAGTTGCGTACTACTTAATGGAAGCTACTAATGATTTAGGAAATGTGTGTCCCCTCAGCTCAAGCCATCATCTACATCCCCGTCAAGCTTGTGCCTTCCTACCACAAAGAAAGCTACAGCCCACCTGACTTGTTTTCTGTGTATGGTTCTTAGCTTTGCAAATGGTGTCATTTAAATGCATAGTTGTCTGGTGGCCTTTTTGGTACAGAATGAATAAAGACTCTCTGTTTTGACCTGGACTCACATGGCTCTGCATTAGGCACAGCTCTGGCACATGTAGGAATTTAAAACTGTGGTAATTGAGATTTGGATATCACCTAGTATTTCCTGATCCTAATGCATGGGACCCTTTGGTCATTTGATTCCACCATTTTATTCTTTTTTCTTCAGACTCTTCTCTATACCATTTTGATTTTGCTTTGTGGTTTTATTTTCATTTTATTTTATGTGTAAGTGTTTTGTCTGTGTGTATAACTGTGTACCATGTGTACAGTGCCCAAGGAGGCCATAAGTGGGTGTTGGGAGCCCTGGGACTGGTGTTACTATTGAAAGTTCAAGCTGTCATATAGGTGCTGGTAATCAAATCTGGAGCCTCTAGAAAAGCAGCCAATGTTCTTAACCACTGAGTCATCTCTCCAGCCCCGTTTGCTTTGCTTTTTATACTTCACTGTGGAGCTTCTGGCCCTTTGAGCCCCTGGCATTTCTTCTCAAATGTACATTGCTCGTGTGAATCCAAGTTTTTACCCTCTTCTTCCTTCCCAGCCTAGTACTTGCCTGCATAAAGTTTCTTGAAAGGTGGTGACCGCTGCCTTGACTCCCTTCTGGGGTGGCACTTTAGGAATTCTGCTGCAGGCCAAGAACTAATGTGTTTCCGGTTCCCCTGGCCCACAGGTGAAGAGGACCTGAGTGCAGAGGAAGAGGAGGAGGTGCTGACTCTGTTGTATGACCCATGTCTCAACTGCTACTTTGACCCCCAGACTGGGAAATACTATGAGTTGGTGTAGCTACCGCCCCCAGGGCAGAAAGTAGCCATAGCGGATGGAACATGACCGCAGCGTGACAACCACAGTGGGCATGTGACCTGTATGTCGTGTGGTTGGGCCCAAGGAGTCAAAGGATTGGAGAGAAGAAGTTCTTTGTAAATAAGGTCCAATGTTGAGAACACCTTCATTCTCCTTGCAGCTGTGTGTGAGACTTTGAAACTTGCGAAGGAATTCATACAGACCCCAGATCTTAGGTTTTGAATTTGCTCCTAGTTGTTCATCCCCATGAGTCTCATTATGTCACATAAGCAAGTTAAACATCACTTGTTCAAATTTTCCCAGTGTTAATCTAGAATAAATGATGGCTTGATACACTTACAGAAAGTGTATCCTTGTTTAAAAGGGGTCTGAAACCTTTTTATAGCTTGTTTGTATTAAAAATAAAGTACAATGGTCAAAAGACCACTTCCTTTTTTTCACACTGTTGCCTTTACCTGATTATTCTTAGACAACTCCCCATTCTCCTAGGAAACATGAGCTAGTCGTATTTTGTGATCAGGGTATATGGGTGTGGCCATGTCTTCAGCCTAGCACCTCCCACGTTTGCAGAGATCACAGCACTGTTCATCATTAGACTGCTCTGCACCGTGTTTGCTTTTGCTCCTCTTTGACCACTTATCTTTGAATTCTAATACCCGTGCTCTATGGATCGAGGTCTAACAAGGAGTTGCCATCTGAACCCCCTTTCATACCTCACTGCTTCTGTGGCCTGTGCCTAGAGAACCCTGGGTGGTTTTCTTTCGTCTTTAAGGCTCTGTTTACAGTCCGAAGCAAGAAGTGTGCGTGTCCTGCATTCAGGTAGATGGCCTTGAATTGGGTGCCAAGTACATTAAGACTGAGCTGCAGAAGTTCTTATTAACAGGCATGTTTTGTTTTTTTTCATAGAGGTTTTTAATAAGGAAAGGTACTGTTAGAATGAAAAGTTATTGGTGTGTGGTTGTATTTAACAGCAGTGCTCTGATTTCACTTAATATTGCTTGAGAGCAGAAATAAGAACTTTTTTCCATAAGCAGGTTGGGCTCGTGTCCAAAGGATCATACATTATTTAAAGCCATGTTTGTGCTTGATAAGCTTTTAATCCCTTTTCTCAAATTATACCTTTGTTATGAATGTCTCTCAAATATCTCCATGTTTACAAAATGAAAATGAATGAAACAAGGCTTCATGGAGCATGCAAAAGATTTAGAGTTGTTTTGGTTGAGTCGTTTTATTTTTTGAGACAGGGTCTCACTATGTAGCCCTCTGGCTGGCTTGGAACTCACACTATGTAGACCAGGCTAGCCTCAAACTAGCCTCCAGAATGCTGGGATTGATGCCATGAGCCACGATACTCATGTAAATTGGAGTTATCTTGATTAAGAGCTTGAAGACTGAAATGGGGGTTAAAAAGCCTTGACCTACTTGAAATTGTCTTGAGGCCAACCAGAGTGGACCATGTCATTCAAAAGCTTGTGTTAGTTAGGACTTGCAGGTACATCACAACATGAGCTGCTTGTTAGGGAGGAGGGTAAGGATGCAAGAATAGAATGTCTCATGTATCCCAAAACGGGGTGCTTCCAGGTTTCCAGGCAGATTTAAGATGAGACCCCAAGAACAGAGGAACACTGTGCTGGGATTCTTTCACATTAAGCATAGTTAGCATCTCCTCTTTTACGCTGCAGGTCCTTCCCTCAGTTGTAAAATGGGAAACTCGATGGGCTCACAGCCCTTTTAAGTCAAGGATCAGCATTGCCCAGTGTGCCTGCCAAGGAATAGAACTTCATTCCAGATCAGTAAACACAGTAGGGGTGGAGAAGAAGTACATGCTCAAAGCAAGGAGGCACTAGAGATGCAGGATTGTCATTTGTCTTTATAGAGAGGTTCCCATTTGGGGAGTGTGGTAGGAGAGAGAGAGTGTATATGTATCTGTGTGTGGGGGGGGGTGTATAGTACCTGAATTTTCTTAGGAAGAATTTAAAAAGTAGATCTGTTAACCCTAGATAGGAAAGGCACTGACAAACCAAAGACAGGATTCCAGCAAAGTCCAATTTAATGAACCAATGAAATAAGTGGGGTCCTTACAGGTACATGGGTGACCCAGAGGCTGCTATACCACCAGGAAGTCCCCTGAGCAACTTACTGGCTGCTACACCACTGAAGAGTCCCACCCACAACAGGGTAACACAGAAAACATTACACTCCTATAGACCCTGTGGCCACTTGCGGGGAGCTATGCTGCTCAGACTACCTATCTGCAGTCGGCTCTGCATGTCCAGGGTGACTGGGCAAGGGCGGGGCCTCAGAAAGGCTGGGAGCTAAGTCTTCCCTCTTCCTCTCCAAGGAGACCTTAACTGGCCTGATTTCCTGAAGTTCTGATCACAGATTCTCCTGATATAGACAGGGATCCAGGTCCAATGGGCATCCACTGGGATTTCCATGTTCTTCTGGCCCAGAATAAGAAATTGGACAGAGATATATTGGTAGTAGCAGAAGAATAAATTATTTACTAAAGGGGAAAGCATTCCCCAGGGTAGAAGTGGGCCAGAGCTGGGGAAAGGCCAAAGGCTCAGTGTTCCCAATGGTTGAGACCTTTATAGGTCATTTGTATAAATGGCTGGTTTTGCTCTTACTCTATCTGCTATTCAGCTGCTGTGGTGGGTGGGGTCTTTGCTCTCTGGGCCAAGGCTTTTCTTTATATGCTAATCTGGTTCTCACTCTCCACCCGACTTTCCTGCCGCACTTGACTCAAGACAGCCATGCTCAAGTCCACCACACAACAGGCTGGCAGAGGTTAGAACGGATGTTGCGGCTTGGTCTTCGTAGTGACTAGATATTTCACAGGCTCCTGGCCAGGCCACAAGTTCATTCTTCAGACTCACTTTTCATCCAAAACCAGGAATACTGAAACCTCCATATTCCCCAGCTGAGACCTCCATTACCTACGGTGAAGAAACACGCCCCCATTTTCAATTATGCACACATATAACTGTAGGTAACACAGTTAACTTCTAACAAAGGATAAATCTAAGTGAAGGTCCATTCATCATGGATATTGCACCTTTACATCTTAATGAACACTTTGCTTCTGGTTTGTGTGGTTTTAATATAATTTAGAACCACATTAAGTCAAAATAATTTGACTTATAAGAATTAAATTGCCAATAAACATGGGCCACAGATAACACTAATTTTTACTGCTGGCATATTCTTCTGTAGTTAATCACCTGTAATTCCGTGAAGCGGCACAGAAGTGAAGTGTGGGAAATGGTATTGATTGGTTTTTATCAGCTCAACCCATCATTGTCATTGTTTCTGCTGAACTTGGCAAGATCCATGTATATAAGCTTCCCTCCAATAGTAATAAGTATTGTCAATACTTTAGCCTGTAGATCAGAAATGATCTCTAATTTGCCATAGTGGATACTTCCAAAAGCACTGGGGAACTGCTCTTCTTGGGACTTAAATTTTTGAAAATCATCTGGGAGAATTTAGCCCAAGAAGTCCAGAGGGGGAAATTACTTTTGTTAATTTCTGATAATATGCCATTATGAAATATAATTTCTATTAAGAGAGTTTCCATGGTCTATCAGTAAGCCAAGGGATGGAATTAAAACTGCCCTCAGCTTTGCTTTATATCTTCCTGAAGAAAGATTATCTTAATTAAAGAATATCAAGCAAATCTCACCATTTGCTTTTTGTACTGTATCTGTCAGTTTTGCTTCACCATAATGACATACATGATAGTGGCTGCGCAGTGGACAAGGGAGGATTTGTTTGACACGCATTTTTGAAAGTTAAAGGTCCTTTCACACAGTTCACACTCTGTGGCATGAGATACCCACTTGGCTTCAAAGCCTCACAGTGAAGAGCACAATGTCAAGAGCAAACAATTACACCTCACAACAGGAGCAGACAGTGTGTGTTGGCCAAACTCGCCCTTTTGTGGACATGCCTCAAGTGGCCTAAGGAGCTTCCACAAGGCTGCAGGTCTTCAAGATGGCTTATCACTTTCCAGTAGAACCACCCCAGAGATACCAAGCCTCTCTACACAGTAAGCCACTTGGGGACACCCAACCCACACCTAAGCCATAGGACGTATGCTCTACAAAACTGAATCATACATCTAAAACCATGCTAGCATTTTTCAGCCAACCCCACTAAAGAAAACTTCCTTTTGTCATTGGATCTTTCTTGCTACTTTTAGTAAGTATACTATCCTTCCCCCAATACTTGACTTTTTTTTACTTTTGATATATAAATAACTCTAGAAAATTATGAAAAATAAAATGTGTCTAGGTGTTTAGATATTGACAGTGTTAAAAGCAGCGTCTCTTTAGCTTATTTCAGCGTATTCTAATGTGAAGTCAGCAGCACTCAAGAACATCTACCACAGAAAAGTCATTAAAAAGCAACTGTTTTTCAGCTAAGCAAAATATGTATGCATCAGGTAAAGAGTGGGATATAACTCAGTGGCAAAATGCTCGCCTAGCCCATACAATGCCCTGGGTTTGGTCCTTGCCCCAGGAAAAGAGAAAAGCAATGGAAAGGAAAATGGAAGGGGAAAGGGAAAGCCAGAAAAGAGGAGAGCTGAGTTCAGATATTCTGTTTGGCAAATGCATTATCATTGGTGATGACTACAGCCTGAATATATAAGGGACATAAGGGTTTAGAATGATAATTTTGGAGAGTTTTTATTTACCATTGTTTTCAGTCTAATATAGTGGATATAATCCTTGGCTATATACATTGAATTTCAGGGAACTCTAAAACTTGTTGCAACCTGAGTCCCACTCCTGGATATTCCTACCTCCTTACTCCAGCCTGGGGTTGTGACTTGGCATAAGAACGTTTGCAAGGTCCCCAAATGATCCTTACATAGACCCAAGGTTTAAACCTTCTGGCCAAGCCACCTCTCTTTGCCTGTCTTTCCTTCTCAACTTCTTGTGGTACTCGAATGAACAGTTTGGAGAGTCCCAAAGGCCCATAATGCCGGTGACATTCAACAGTTTCAATCAGCAAACTGACCATAGGTGACTCTCATCTGTAGGCAATCCAATAACATCCTGACAGCTGAGGTAAGCTCCCCTGTGGTTGATACTGCTAGAAACAGGCTTGTTTTGCCTTCTTCAACTCATCGTGTGTACATTTCAAGCGAAAGCATTCATTCCCATTCCTGGCTGTCAGATGAAAGTCTATGTTCATGGACATATCTGGGTCTCAGTTTCCAAATTAATAAAGGAAGGGATGCATTGAATGGGTATTTGAAAGGGAGCCACTGTCTTAGGTTATTGAGATAACACAAGGGTCACCCCTCATCATGGGTGGAGGAATTGGAAGACTCCACATGAATGACTGAAACTATGAGTAAAACCAGACTCCTTGTACGCTGCCCTTCTTCCTGTATGTCCAGAACTGTGGAGAGTAAAACCAGACTCCTTGTA
>LOJH01038799.1:479-11865 GCA_001685095.1 Ellobius talpinus | reverse complement strand
ATACATGGAAGGAATGTTGTATACATAATAAATAAATAAATCTTAAAAAAGAAATATCTAAGGATCAAACTTTAGGAGGCCATACATTTATGTATAATGATGATACTTTTATAGTTATAGTCAGAGAATATAATGTGTGTTTTAGGCATTCATGTTCTAGATGGCCTCACAGTTTTGTGCATAGTTTCCAGAATAAAAAAAATTAAATGACATTTTTAATTCATATCATTGATATTTCACTGATACTGAAAAATTCTTTTAGGGTTTTAATTTTAGACTACTACTATAATGAGTAAATTATGAAGGAGAAGAATCTAAAACACAACCAAACTCCATGCTTAAGCAGCAATTCCAAACTTAAAAAAGGTATGTAATTTGTTTTACCCTTAGTAATTTAAATCTGTTTGAAAAAGTATAAAAATAATTGGAAAGTAATTCAGAGAGATGATTGATTTCATCCCAGATAGTTATGGCATAAAATTTCTCCTCTACTCTCCTCTAAAAGAAATTTAATATATTATGCTTTATATAATTTTATTGAGAATGTGAGGGATTACAAATAGCCATATTTTCAGTACATGAATTTAACATTTCACTTGAAGATTTCTGTATTACTTATTTCTTTGTGTCAATAGATGATTGGTGAATTTTTTTCTTGTAATGCTGTTCTTAATCACATATATTTAAATACAAAATAAACATACATATATAGCCTCTGTTTTCACAAATATTTCTGTTCCATTAATGTAACTCAATTCCCAATGCAAACACATCTTTTAAAAATGTGTTCCAATGGCCTATATTGAGGAGATGCAAAGATAATCTTCAGAAGAACCCTCAGTGAATGCACAGTGGTGGCAGAGGGCTGTGTGTGCCGAGGTCCCGGAAAAAAATTCCTCAGAACTGTAGGTAGACCTGATACAAGTGGTCTTGGCTGAAACCCACAGTATGGCTCCCAAAAAATCAGATGCTTTAATAACTTATTTGTATTTACTATCCTCATAAAAATCAACTTAAGGATGTTATATAAAGAATAAAATTAAATGATGTAAGTGAACAAATAAAATATTTACTACTACTAAGAAAGATTGTTTAGTCCATATTCATCTTCATTTTCAGTTTATTCCATCTTAAAAATTATTCATGAATAAACACTTTAAAACTTTTAACTCTTGGTAGCTTTCACAATGACTTTATAGATATAGTGTGTTTTCTAAACAAAATAGAGTGATACAATTTCAAGACATGTATTTGAAATATCCAATTATTTCTTCCGGGTAAATTATTATCTTTCATCAATGGGCTTTGCCATCAGATTGATTCATATTAAGATAATGTTTTGAATGTTGAGGACCATTTTCATAGAGATATAAAGAAAAAACCAAGGGAAAGTAAGTTGTAATTCTCTTGGTTGCTGCCTGGAAGAGGAAGACAGTAAACAAAAGAAAATAGTCATGTGATTTGAGTTAAACTGGCTTAGAGTTCAGCCTTATGATAGATTAGAAGTCAGATGGTGAGGAGTGAACACAGGTGAGAGAATGAGAAAGCAAGAGTGAAGTCTCAGAGATAGCAGACTTAGGTTCTGATCTACATCTGAAGGAAAAAGACAAAGGAGAGGTAACAGAAAAGTTATAACTTTCTGAGTTTGGTAGACAAGAAAGAACTTCATGGCAGATCTGGAGCAGCAAGTGTAACGGGGTGAGAATTGTTGGAGGGAAAAGAACATTATTTCCTTAAAGGATGAATGAGTTCTATTTCCTTAGCATGACTTAGGGTAAACTGCCTTACTGAGAAGTGAACCCTTGGTCAAAAGACTGTCAGAACAATTGGATTCATTCTTTTAAATATTTTTAAATGGTCTATAAAATAAAATATATTTTTCAAAAATTCACTTCTAATTCAACCAAAAGGGCACTGATACCAAATATTACTCCATAAATGAAATTCATATAAGTATTAAGAGTATTAAGAGTATATAACTCACTTGTCTGAGATATTTTCAAATTAGCTTTCTTCTCAGGAGATGTGCTACCGTTCTTTTTATGCCTGAGATCCAGGTTGAAGTAGCTTTAGATGATGAGTTTTCTAAAAAGTCTCCCTAGAGTTCCTTTAGTTATCTGGTCACTAAGGCTGTGGATTAGTGCATGCAGCATAGTTATGACTACTATATAGAAGAAGGTAACCGAGTGACCTCATCCTACATTGTAACTGGAGGATGGCTGGAGGTATGTATGAATTAAGGAATCACACAGGAACAGCACAGCCAGGATTTGAAAGCTGTGGGTGAATAGAGCTTTGGGTGGGGGCAACAACTGACTGCATGTGAACTATGGCAATATCTGCACTACTAGACCATGTGTAAGAAAGAGAATTCAGGGAAAGCACAAATATACTAATTACAGGTTTTATATGATGTAAGTATTCAAAATGGCAGACCAAAAAATTATATATATACACACATATATATATACATATATATACATATATATACATATATATACATATATATATATATATATATATATTCTAGTGAGTTTCTCTACATAGAAATGGAGTTACGTAAGGAAGCATGGGTAGAAAATAAGTTATGACCTAATGGCATTAATCTTAAGTGAATTTGCATATTTCTGTTCATATTCTTGTCACCATTCTGTCTTCAACACATGGATGCTGGCTTATTGTAGAAAAAGGTTTAATATATCTGAAATGATGTGCTATTATCTGCTTCTTGGCTCAAGAGCAAGAGGAGGGTAAGTATTCAAAACAGAAGACCCAAAATATATATATTTGCCATCTGTTACTTGCTCAAACAATACTTACTCTACCAAAACCAATAAAATACAATGCTTTAAACTTTCTTCTTCTAATTAAAGTAATTTATATATAGTACATATAAAGTATGCAATTATATTTATATATATAGTAATACATATACGTGTATATATGTATTATAATTCTATTCATTCATTGTGTTTTCATACTTCTTTTGTATACATATTCATAGTCACAAAGTTTGCTGACTTAAACATGGGAAACCAATTAAAACTTTGGAGGGTAATTAGCTTGAGATTATGAAGAAGTGCTATTCTTTTTGTTAAATAAAATAATTCAAATAAATTAGAAAGCACAAATGAAATAAAAAGATGTAGTTGATATTTGCTCTGCCCTTGACTTTGGGCTACCTAATTTGATAGAGGCTGTTATAATTTATATTATAATAATTTATATGTCATAATAATAAATTAATAATTTGTATTTTTTGAGATTTTTTTTAAATCATAATGTAAAAAAGCTAAAAATATTCCCAAAGTACACAGACATCAATTTCAACATGTTGGATCCACATTCACAAAACTTAGATTCATGAAACCAGTTCATTCCTGACCTTCATCATGTCACATATGTGATATCCAGGGCAGATTAATATTATCATATAAAACAAGAAAATTATAACATTGATGACTATAATAAAGTTACAGATAAAGTAAGTACTTTATCTTCAAGATTTTCAGGTCAGAATAGTTTACTTATTAAAATATCTTTTAATAATTTCCCCATGATGTTAAAAATACAGAGTACTTTGTATTTTTTAGAGTTCAGTAACACATTTCCTGTAAGATAGATTTGTGTGTGTGTGCATTTGCAAACATGTGTGGATGCATGTGTGCACATGTGTGTGTATCTGTGTGTGGTGTCGTGTGGTATGTGTGTGTGTGTGTGTGCCCATGTGTGTGTAGAAGTATCTACAATGCAAAAACACATATGTATTATACATGCATACATACGTATCTCTCTATATGTGACTATGTGCATATCAATAGAAAGGCAAAAATATTGAATTAGTAGCAAAAAGATCTTGATGTTACTCCAGAAAATGTATTCATGAAAATCAAATTAAAATAAAAAAATTAACTTCCATGAGCACCATGTTCATCTTGTTGCTTCTATTTAGGTTTTCTGAATCATTCATTATGAAATCAATTCATCAGTGCAAATTAAAGCCCTTAAAATGACATGAACTTGTTCAAGAAAGTAAATTATTCTGGTGATCTATTAATTTCTACTTTTTGGAAGAACAACTTAAAGCTACTTTATAAAACAAAATGAAATGTCATATTTTTATTTTATATAAGTAATGATACCATTAAATCAATTTTAAGTGTTCCAACTTATAGTTAAGCCAGAAGTTAATTTATATTGTAAATAATGATGTATACATATTGTAACAACAATACAAATTTTGGGGAAAATACAGCACTATAGTTTTCTCTTTCCTCTTATTTTCTTCTTCATTGATAAAAAAAATTCTGATAGAGGTTTATCTGTGTCTTTCTCTCAGCTCCACACTGCATCTCTTGCTTCATTTCTGCTACTGTACTTTCCTAATCAGCACATCTTACTATGCAATGTCTGTTATATATTTAACTCTTTTAAATTGTGCATATTTGTTTTGGACAATCTCAGTCAGTAGATCAAATTGCTTTTCACAAATGGATAGAACTTATGAAAATCATGGGCTTCTTTCAAATTCAAACCAATGTGTATTTATTAACATTTCAATATGCTGTATTTTTATGATAGATAAATACAATTCTACCTCATTTAAATTCACTTTCAAATATAAATGTGACACAAACCTGTATGCAGGCTTAATGAGGAAGACTGTCAAGTATAGGCTAGATTGAGACAAAAAAAGAGAGATGCTGGGAAATAGATAAGAGACAAGTAAGAGAGTGTGGATGAGGGAGGAGGGGATGATACGATGGAGGGAGAAAGGAAATGAGGGCGGAAGAAAGGAAAGAAAGGATGAATGGGTGAAAATCAGATTATTTTTATTTCAAAACATTTTCACCAAAATTGTATAAAGTGTTTTTTTCTGTTGGTTTACACATTTAGAATAGTCATGGAATATTGTATAAGGCAATATTTCAGTAAGTATAATAAGTATATACAATATGTATTACATTAGTAAACTTAAAAAATAATTTTTTGGCTCGAATTGCTTAAAGTCCAATGTGGATAAGAGCTAGTTAAAATACATACTATTCATTATCTTTACTTGCAAGCACAATTATGTCTTTTGAGTTTCTCCTGGTTAATTATCTCATATGTAGAGGCCAAAGTGAGGGCTGGGTTAATAACACACTATTCTGTGAAGATATTATCTGTATTTGCAAGTGTAATGAGTGAAGGTATTAAGCCTTCTTTGCAAATGCAGATACTATGGAAGAAAAAGATAGAAGATCTTGGTCAACAGCGTTTCACTGGGTCAACAGTGAATCTCATCCCTGCCACTTCGACAACATTCAAAAATGCATTTCTCTCTAATTTACTGAATTTCTGTAGACTGTTGTGATAAATGATCATATCCTCATAAATGAAGTCAAACAGGCATTTGCAGGTGATGAGGGATTGTGGAAACAACATTTTGATATCGATAGCTTTAATTGTATATAATATGGCAAATAGACAACAATCAGCAAAGGCAATTTTGGAAAAAAATGTGACTCTGTTGTTGATGCTTTCAGTAACCTTCATAAATATAAAATATAATTCCTCTGGTTTGTGAAAAGCAAGTATAGGTCCATTTGAGCTGCTCTCTTTCTATTGGGAAAGTATCATGATTAGCTCATTGGTCTTTTATGGTTTCCTTGGTGCCTCTTTTTATGTTATGCAGTATAATACTCATACAAATAGATTTCAGCAGGTTTAAATGCTTTTAGCTTAAAGGCAACACAAACTGCTTCTGTCTTATTTTCTAAGTTCAGAAAATAAAAAGCTTGATTCTTTTTGTATTAGAGTGATATCATTTTTCTTAGTTACTTAAGATTGACTAGAACAAAATACCCAATATAAACAACTTCAGAAAAGATAGTTTTACATTGACTCACAATTTGGAGGTAGTGATTGTCACAGCCTAGCAGTCATTTATAGGGCTTGGGATACCTGCAGCAGCTCCTTCTCTATACAGTGTAAGCGGACAGAGTGTTGAGTACAGGTAGTCCGTTCACAATTCCTTTTAAATTCCGTTCAGCCTTTGATCACACCCAGCGAACTTCATCTAGACAATACCTCACAAAACCTTCACTAGAAAGCTCACAAGTGCCTACATCTACAATTTCAGGGAATTCAACATGTCTCTTTGGCATCTTCCGGTACCTGATGCCATTTGCAGATATCCAGAGATACACATAAGCGTATATATACAAAAATATTAAAATTAATTCAAAATAATAATATGTAATTTTAAATTTTATATCTACCTTTCAAATATCTAGAAGAGAGGATTTTACTGTTTACAATATATATAATAAGTGTTTAAGATGATAAACTAATTACCATGATTACATAATTGCATATTTTGTTCCCTCATTAAAATACTACATTGGGTAATTGCCTATCATGTTTTTGTATGAAAATAACAATGTGCCCCACAAACAGTGCAAGCTTTCCCTTTTGTTTTTAATTATGTAACAAATTTATATTTTTAGGAGCCACATTGTTTATTTAAATCATTTTGTTGCTTTCTTATAGTGCATCTACTCATTAAAACTGTATTTTAAAATAAGTTCTGTATTGGTACAAATTAAATACCATTAAAATTAGTGCTATTAATAGCTATCATTATTCAATATGTTGCCTTTTATTTTTTTGTCCTGTGTATAAAGCCCATAAGTTTAAGCTTTCCATATGGAACATTTTTGCCAACGTTAAATATTCTGCAGAAATCTGGTTTTAACCCTTCGCAGTTTTGCTGTTTTACAAGTGTTGAGAACCACACAGGTTACTTCCTGAAGACAGTTCAGTGCCAATATAAAGAATATATTTTACTGTGGTAAAAGCACTGTATTTTAGAGGAAATGGTGTTAATAAAACAGAGTTGGTTGTCATGTGTTCTTAATGCATTCAGGGCTTACTCTGAATACCTAAATTGCCTGTATTTAGAGAATGCTTTTGTACCACTAATGAAATCTTTACAATTGTTCAACTATCTTCTTCTCTTTTCAACCATATTTTTCACTGCATCTGTACTTTCAACCAATCTCTAAAGTTTGCTTGCCATTGATCATAAGAAGTTAAAAAAAAGTTGATGAACCATGGTCCCTCTATCAGCTGATCCTGAGAATGAAGCTTGTTCCATTTATTGCTTCTTCTGATAACTGACTAGAGCAAAGTGCCTTCTCTGGAAGACACCACTTCATTTCCTATGCTTACATAATTTCCCATAACATTTCTTCTAATCTTAACTGGACTTGATAAACACATAAAAACTGTCAAGCTATCAAATTGACTTTCAGATTGTTGTACATTTTAGATGTTAGAATGTTTCTCCAAATCATATTATTCCTCCCATCCCCCACCCTGTAAAGTACCTCTCTTTCTTGACCAATTTTTTGTTTTTCCAATCCCGGGCAAGTCTCTTGAGTTAAGATGTAAAGAAAATGTTAACTACAGCACCAGGATTATTTTGTGACGAATCGAAGCCATTCCTATTCCTGCACTATTGCAGCAGACAAAGAGCTCGTGACAATTGGTAATTGATTGGAGTCCCTTTTCTCATGTCAACCAAGAATAAAGTTCCATGTCATAGCATAACTTATGAAAAATCTTAGTCAAAACTCTATTATTCTCCAATTGTGATCTTTTACACAACGGATGGAAACACCAACTATATTGCAGAAAGAGCATCATAAGAAGTATTGAAAGATGACAGAACAACGACCAGTGGATAAAAGGGCTCATAGTAAGCCTAAAATTATTCATGGATTAGGCTAGAAAAATTTACACTTTGGCATATATTTCCGATAACCACTGAAATTATATTGTTGGCTTACATAGAAGAACCAAAAAAAGCATAGCTTATTTAATATTTGATAGACACCTAAAGGCATTTCAAATTGATAGATGAAAGAAATTGTAAGGTATTATTGCAACTTATTGATTTAAATTTCATTATCTTTTGTGTAAGTATTTATTTGGAGTTAAGTTCACAAGTTTGGGAATGAATAAAAACTTAAGGAAACCCATAGACCTGTATCCATGGTATGTTTCTGAGGCATTAGTATTGAATTTACCTAAATGTATATTATAAAGCTATTATGTTTATGAACCTCCAGAATATAAGAATTATATATTGTTTACTTTATCTTCTTCTGTGAAACACAAGGAAGTAGGTTCTATGCAGACAATAGGTTTAAAAAGCCTAAGGGAATGGGATCACGATTTTTTTAAACTTTTTTTCTCAATTCTTTTAAGTGAAAATTTTCATCTTAGCATGTACAAACCTTTACCAGGATTGTGTAACAAGGTAAAACATACTGGATAACTTAGCAGGAATATGTTGTTTAAAATGTCTTCACTCTCAAATTCTAAAACTGATGTGTCAGGATTTCTTTAAAGGATATATATATACCCAAACCCACACAATATTCTCCAAAATAGTAGAAAAAGAATTGGTAATTTAATGAGCCTTAAATCAGGATATGTTGCTCTTGCAACCACTCTGCCAAGAAAGAAAAGCAAGGAAGAAACGTACCTTTATATCTAGCCAAGCATTTACAACAAAGTATAGAGAAGCTTTCAAGATAGAAACTTCCTAGTCCTTATGTAAATGAAATTGACAGTTCCAGTGGTCCCAACTCTCCAAAGAGGTCCCTGTTCACTGGGATACATGCTTCTGTTAGCTAATTTGTTTTATCTCAAAACAAATCAAACTCATCAAAGCCTGAAAAAAGAAGACAGAATTCTAGCTTGGGACTAAGTGCCTTTAAAAGTTCCTTTATTATGCTGTCACAGAAACTAGGCAACAACACTAAAAGAGATGGCTCTAAAGTTTTAGGGAAGAGACTCCTGAGTCAAATATATGACAGAAATAGTATTAAATTTTAAATACATACATTTCACCAATCCAAGAAAATACATACAGTTTTCTACAGAAACCAGCCTCAGAACAGACCGCATATAGAAAGGTATTAGATATAATTTTAAGCAAGTATAGTTACTGATTTTTTTTTATTCAATGTGTTTCCTTATTGGAAGAATGATGTGAGACAGGACACTTTTCCTTTGTCTGTACACGAGTATCTGTTCTCTGTTTTGTCAAGTGTCTGGTAATATCCAAACTCTAGATAAGCTTTTCTGTGTACCCTTACTGAAATCTTTACCCTACAAACAACTAAACAAGTGTATTATAGGTTTTTTTGTACTTGACAACTCAAAAGCAAATGCATAAAATCCTTCTAGTTTCCTAGTAAGTGCTGGTGTGAGAGAGCTGAAGAGCTTAATAACATCACCCTGTAGTTTCAGAAAACATCTTCCAGTGTCAAACGGAGGATAACAATAGAATTAAAGTGATATCAGGAAGCCAGGCAATAAATCACAATCTCTCTTTACTATATTTGCCAACCCCCCTTTTCCTCTTTTTTATGTTTCTCAAGTAGCTATGTTGAACTCATTCATCTTGAATCCTTCCATATTTACATAAGGTTGCATGTAAGCTGAGCATGCCTACCTTTTTCTGCAATAGGAAGGACAAGAGGTTGTAAAGTGTAGGCAGAAAAACTGTCTCTACAAAAAAATAGTAATGTTTACCCTGGTGTTGCTGAAAGAGAGTACAGGAAGGGAAGTTCTTTAACTTGTAATTCAGTGTAAATTCTTTTATCCTTTGTGCAACAAAGTCTGGCAATTCATTATTATCTGGCATGATACTCAGTATGTAACCCAGGTGACTCTCCAATTCATAGGTAATGTTTCTTTAACCTCAGCCTTATGCATGGTGGGATTACAGTGTGAGCTAAGGTTCTGTTATTATAATTTGATTAAGAACTAGAAATTTTTGGATTGCAGATAGAGATTTAGATGTTTTTAGTCTGTAGGGTAAAAGCATTGCAAGTTCCCTTTGTGGGTGGCCTTACAATGATAGGTATATTCTTCAATGTTGAATTGTAAATTAAACTGTAAAGTAAATCCTGTATTCTCGGGACATATGGAAGACACTCTGTGCCAAAGTAAGTAACAGTGGTTTGGATCTAGCAGACTTGTAAAGCTGTGAGAAAACACGTTTTATTCATTATTGGAACAGAAATTTCCTCACAGTTTCACAAAACAGATCAAAGAAAATCCATTTACTCTATTGAACACAATCCAAGAATCATGGATATTTGTAAAGCCTACAGTTATTTTGTACTGAAACTTTATTGAAATTTGCTACTCTAGCTCACTCTCTGGAGCTGGAAAACACACCCAGGTGAAATAGTCTGAGGTCTGATGAGTGTACTTTTAAACTAAACTTTGAGACCAATCCTTACTGGAGAAGCATTTGAACACAGGATTCGTTACAAGGGCAAGTGAATGACTTCGAAGAGCCAGGACTTTCCTTGTAGCCAAGTAGGTGATTGCATTGACAAGAAACATTTGTTTAATGCAAATTTTCACATTGCTTTCCTGTCTCAGAAATCTGGAGCTTTGATTTGCCACCACTTTTAGAGTCTTCCAGATCTTTAAGCATTGCCATTCACTTATAAGACATTAGGGTTATGTTAAAATTAGAGATCAAATTAAACAACAAAGCTAAAAAGTGAGCATCCTCGAACAATCTAGACAAACCAGTGCCTTGTGATATGAATGCTAGAAGAAACAGACATAAATACTAAGTGTAGGCACTGTGATGTAAACACAAGGAATTGTGAGATGTGGTTAATACATTAAACAGCAAGACATAAACACATCGTTAAGGGCTGGATATATATGTGGCTTGATGCATAAACTAACAAAATAAAAGCAAAGTCACTTTGTTATTAATGGGTGATTCATTAACTTTAAGGTGGTATAAAAATAAAGTAAAATAGTTATGGCTACAGACAAAGAAAAGCCCAGAAACCCACAGCCACTGACATAATCAGGCAGAAGGATTCTTCCCTATGTATCTCAGAGGGAACACGGCCCTAACATATGACTTCACCCTTCCAGTTCCCAGAATGGGATAGAGATGCCGAGGAGAGCCATCTAATCCCACAGCATATCCCAGGAACCTGCCGCTGCCTCTGTATGATGTTCCACAATGGAAAAGGACTGAACATACCCCAGGATGGCTGCCAAAGGATTAGGAATAAAAATCTCTGAGAATAAAAATGTTCTCAATCTATAACAATCATTTGTAAGTAGTTTAATGTAATGTATAACCAATGTGCTGGCAGAACTTATGCTTTCTGTTTTAGTAACTTAGAAACTCAAGAAAACCATTACTTGTTTTAATAAGTTGAATATTCTATCTCTTTAATATGTTCAGTGAGATTAGAAAGCTCAGCTTTATATCATCACAGGAGATTCATCAAAAGCTCTGAACAATGAGGCCTAGCTTAGGGTTTGGTAATTGGAGCAAAGCCAG
>LOJH01038798.1:0-14974 GCA_001685095.1 Ellobius talpinus | reverse complement strand
TATATATATATATATATATATATATATATATATATATATATATATATATAGCCTTTACTGTATTTAGGTGTGCACCCACTATTACATTATCATAAAATGATGTTGGACTTTAGTCAAAGAGAGGTCGTGCCATTTCTATCTCATGTCAATATATATGATTGGTAACATTTGTTGATTTCCATATGGTAGTCTACTTCTGAATCTCTGGAATGAAGATAACTTAGTGATGATAAATGATCTTTTTGATATGTTCTTGAGTTATATTTGCCAGTATTTTATTAAAACTTTTAGAGTTTTTGTGGCTAAGAGAGATGAGTTTCTCTTTGCTTATATTCTCACTCCTCCATCTCTTTGACAATACTTTGGGAGCTCAACCCAAAGCTCCACTGTGGTTCTCTGCATCTTCTTCCATCAGTTGCTGGATGTGGGTTCTATGGTGATATTTAAGGTAGTTGTCAATCTGACTACAGAGCAAGGCCAGTTAAGATACCCTCTCCACTTTTGCTTAGGGTCTTAGCTGGGGTCATCCTTGTGGATTCCTGGGAATTTCTTTAGTGCCAGGTTTCACATAAGCCCCATAATGACTCCCTCAATCAAGAGATCTCTTTCCTTGCTCTCTGTCTCTGTTCTTCCCCCATCTAGACCATCTTGTTCCTTCTGGTTCTCCTCTCCCTCTTCTTCTTTCTTCCTCCTCCTGTTCCACCTTCCCTTCTCTCCCCAACCCCATGCTCCTAAATTTCTCAGGAGATCCTGTCTATTTTCCCTTCCCAGGGGAATCTATGTATGTTTCTCTTAGCTTCTCTGGAGTCATGGACTATAGGCTGCTTATCCTCTGATTTACAGTTAGAATTCACCTATGAGTGGGCACATACTATGCTCATCTTTCTGAGTCTGAGTTACCTCACTAAGGATATTTTTTAGTTCCATCTATTGTGTGCAAATTTCAAGATGTCATTTACTGCTGAGAAATTATATTGTGTAAATGTACCACATTTTCTTTATCCATTCTTCAATTGAAGGGCATATAAGTTGTGTCCAGGTTCTGGCTATTACAAATAATAATATTTGTATTGAACATAGTTAAAAAAATGTCCTTGTAGTATGGTTGAGCATCCTTTGGGTATATGCCCAAGAGTGGTATTGTTGTGTTTTGTGATAAGTTGATTCCCAATTTTCTGAGAAGCCACCATACACGAACATGATGGGGACACCCACTGAAACAGGGTTTGAATTTGAGAGGAAGTGAGTGGGTGAAGGACATGGGAGTTGAGGGAGTAAAGGGAAGGGAATAAGTGATGTAATTATATTCAGTTTTAAAAACTAAAAATAAAAAGTTTTCATTGTTGTAGTAATGAGTAATATTAGCATTCTCTGAAGTGCTTGTCAAGTCTACAGTGAGTCCATCTAGTCTTAGGTGTTTGTGTGGAATCATAGACTAGACTTACTTTCATCAGATGTTTATTGCTGCTTCATCCTCATTGCTGGCTCTGTTTAATCATTCATATGTTCTTGATTTATGTATGGCTTATCTCTTGATATTTATTCTTTTTTGTATTTTTCCATTTAACAAAATAGAGATTTTAAAAATATGTGCTTATGATTGTTCTGGATTTCATATACCTGCTGTAATGTCCCCTTTTTTGTTTCCAAATTTTATTAATTTGAGTCTTCTCTCATTCCATTTAATTTGACTAATGATTTACCAAATTTATTTTTAAAAGAATGAATTTTGGATTCACTGATTTTTCATATTTTAAAAGTTTCTCTTTAAAGATTCTCTTTCTATACATGCATGTAATGTGTTTTGATCAAATTGTCTCAACCATTTCTTCCTTTCCCATCCTCCCATATCTTCATTAGTTCTTTTTCTTCCAAATTTCATCTGTTATACTTAATTTTTAAAGGTTTCTCTTACCCACTGGGTTCCCTTACTGCATGTGGAGTGTAGATAGCCTCTCAGCGCTCACTTCTCTGAACAAATGTGATTCCCCTTTCCACATAAACCATCAATGGTTAATAGCTACTCAGATAGGGGTGGAAATTCCTTAGAGCCTCTCCTGTCCACGTTGGGATCTTGGCTGCCTGGATCTTCTGCAAGTCTTATGCATGCAATCCCAGCCACAATGAAACTTCACTATTTTCACTCAAGATAAAAAGACCAGATGTTTAGAAGCAGAGAGTCAAATGGGACCTGAAAAAGACTCACTGAAAATTTGGGAGTAAAGGGGAAGGGAAGACAAAGATAAGGTGGATGATGTTTGGTAAATCCAGGTAAAGGGAGAGCACTCCAGCTGCCTGAGTCACTAGAAGCTTTCAGATGTCTACAGGAAGGTTTTGAAGACACATAAAATACTTTGAGTATGCCTCAACAGCAATTACACTGATTGTGTCAATTCAGTGCATATTGTAGAGGTAAAATGAATTCAGTATGTGTTCCCAAAAGGACAAATATTTTGCCTCAGTTAAATAAAAGGTTTAAATGAAATTCAAAAGCAAAACAATTTAGAAAACACGTTTGCCCCTACAACTTTTAATTAAGTTTAATTCCAGGAAAGGGTTGTGGAAGACACTGGCTTTGAGAAACTGGGATAAATCTGCATAGGACGGTGTTTCACTGTCCACTGGGGTATAGGGTAAGAACAGCACTCACTGTTTGAGTCCTGTATACAAAGTTGTATATGAATATATGTGAATATACATACGTACAGACATACATACACTATTTTTCCATAATTGCATTGCTATGGCAAAGTTCAGTGCATCAGGTAATAAGCTCAGTAACCCATAATAGAACAGGGCAGTGTCTGAGATGGACTGTATTGAAACACCTCTCTTGTTACTCTTGTATGTTGAAGAACTGAAGATTCTGGAAGTGTCACCTGAATCACAGTCCTGTAACTGCAGGAATGGTGACCTTAATGTCTCTGACACAGTAACTGGGAATCTAGTACAGGGTTGAGGTACTGGACAAGGGAGAGTCACAGCTCCATTCAATTCAGTCTGGCAGTACATTGTGCCATCACACTTCACAGAGAACCAAACAGTAAATTAATGTTGGTTAAAAATATCAAATCCAGAAATGTTTATAAAGTCTTTTGGAAAATGGTTGCTGGTATATAAAACCCTGTAAGCAGACCATAACCCAAATGGAATAAAGGCCATTACAGAAGAGATTCTACGAGAAATTGCTCTTTCTCCTAGAATGCCACCAGCACACTCAATGTTGTCATCTAGATAAATTACATGTTTGATCACAAAAAGTAAATCACTTCACAAAACAGAGATGCTAGAAACTATATTTGAATTTATTATTTTTAAAGACACCATTTGCATAACCATTAAAAGTGAAAGTCAAGTTGCTGCAAGTGTCATAAAGATCCGTCAGGTACAATAGTTGCCCTTTTGAGATAGAGTGAGCAGGTCCCAGAATACACAGTGCAAGGGACTTCTTCAGGAACTCAACTGTTGAACACACTCAGCAAAGGCTGGTCACTGGGAAGTGGAAAGCACTCCATTGAATGCTGTCTCTGCCAAGTCCTTCCTTGTGGCCACCAGGAGTTCAGAATATATTGGGGAAGCTGGCTTGTGAAGCAATTGAACAGTGGTTGTTGCGATCTTTGGCAATCTTCATGTAGCCATTTATGCCCCATTCTTCTCCCCAGCTGGAAGGAAACACATGTTTCATTTATCAGTGCATGATTGATTTCTTATAGTAACTGACAAGAGGCCAACCAACAGAAGGATCAGGAAAAGTTGAGGGCCTCCTTCTGAGTACCAAGAGGCACCTCATACAGGACTGGGAAGACAACAGCAGAGGAAGGGTAGTTCAGACTTAATAAATGTGTCAGATTTTAGAAAAAAACAATGACACAAAATAAGATTGACACTCAAGAAACCACTGATGGTATGGAAATGTTATGATAAAACATTATGAGTAGGTTGTTTATGGTATAAGGGAGCTCAGAGGTTAGGGACTGGAGGTCAAAGAACAGAACCATTGAACATTGTAGTGTCCCTATAGCAAGTTCTCAGGACATGGACACAGGACATACTAGAACAAGTGGCTAGCCGGACTAGACAGTGAACTCCTTGATCAGTGAGGGGCTCTGACTCAGTGTAGAACTTGGATAATGATTGAGAAAGAACTGATGTTGGCATCAGGCCTCTACACATGTGCATAAACAGGTACTCTTAGACATGCAAGCATGCATGTACATATACCTTACATATGTACATAATAAAATAAAATAGATTTTGTTTGACTTAAGTGGGACAAGGTTTTCTAGGTTGTGTACTTAAACATTGACTTCAAGAGATAAGCCCTTTGGACTCTTTTGGAAGGGCACCTAGTGCTCTTAATCACTGAATTGTCTCTCCAATACTAGAATTTCAAATATAGATATTTTTAGCAATTTATACCTGTTCTTGATCAGCCAGTAGTTATTACCATCCGTTTCATTTCCCTCAAATCCATAGCCAACCACCAGAACTGAATGATTCATTATATAACTGCTGCAGTTTGGCTCATGATAAATGCCTGGGAAAAAACACAGAAGCTGATATGAGATGCACAGGGCACCTGGCAGTGACCATGGCCACCAACAGTAGGGAGGCATTTTTAAGACCCCAGAAACGATGTAAACTACAGACAGACATAAGAGTTGACTGAATTGTTACTGAGAATACATACATACATTCATACAAATATACACATATATGTAAATATGCATATATATATAGTTTTACAGAAAAGTGAAAAAACCCAAATAAGCACAGATTTTTGATAAACAATTGCCTAGGTGCCTATAAGATGGCTAATTATAATCTTTAATTTCTAAGCTAGAAGCTCATGTAAATTAAAACTCATTGAACAGAAATATCTTAAATCAAGAGGCTTATTAATAATTTGATTTCAGAAAAAAAATCTCCACAAAAACCTAAAACACCCACCAAATTGAGGTTAGTTTAAAAATAGCTAAATGATAATTTTTTTGAAATATGATGCACTTACTTGCATGTAAGGGCCCTATCTGCTGAGGATGGAGCTCAGTATTATTGTGTGGGGAGGAAAGATTAGAAACCCAAAGTCCCATACAATTTTCTAGATAAACAGCAGTTCATGAACCTGACATGGCTATGTTACATTTCTTTTTTCTTATCTAGAGGGAACTATGCTTACCTCCACTGTAGAACCTGAAAGAATCATGGGAAGCATCGATTACAGCAGAGACGGGTCCTATAGATGCTACAGCCACCAGTAGGTAAACCTCATTTGGTGGGAGGATCATGGGTTCTGTGACATAAGCTTTAGAATTCTCAGGCTTGTACCTGCAGGGTCCATCCTTAAAAGATAAAGAGGTAAGAGACTAAGTTATTTCCACACACCTTCTAAGGAACATGCATCAGAACCACAACTCTGCATTTTGCGACTGAGCATCCCCCTGTCGGAACTGTTATAAATCATCCCAGGAATGAAATACTACTGGGAGATTTGGAACTGAAAATCAGCTACCATATCTTCAATAGCACCTCATAGGTCTTTATGTCTGTAAGAAATCTCCATTACATGTGGAAGAGTTTGCATACTCTCTGTGTGCATAGCACAGGAACAGCTACATGGAAACCATCTCATTAGAAACTTGTGGAAAGAACTGATGCTCTCATGAGACCACTGCTGGTGTACATTGAGTCTACCTTCCAATGTGAGTTCTGAAGACCATGGATTATTTCTGCAATTTCCCCTTGTCTGAAGCTGGCTGGAATGACAGTGGTATAAAAAGTCCACTTACTTTTCCCTCGTATGGATAGGTTGCCTCAGCCTCGAGACCTTTATTGTGGAGAACATACTGGAAGGCCTTGTATGCAGTACCACTTTTGCAGCCATCAGTGCCTTGAGGTTTAGAACAATCCAGTAGGTTCTGCACACTTAAAGGGGTCAGGTTGCCAGTTTTCCAGAACATCTGTCCTTCTATGGCACCAGCTGCAGCAAAAGCCCAGCAAGAACCGCAGTTACCCTGAGCAGGGAAGTGAAATTGTCAATACACAAAGACCAACCCGGCAACAATATAGACAGGTAATATATTATGAAAACGATGTACTAGTAGTTGATAGATGCCTAGGGAGGGATGGTACTCTCCTAGAGAACATGACTGCTTGTAGCTAACACATGTCCTGGTCGATGGCCACACACACGTGGACATTTGAGCAGAACCTACTGGTTTTATGGGTTATCAACAACAAAAGAAGAGATAAATTCCAGAGACAGACACAGTAGAGGACAATAGTTGTAAAAAGAGTGTGTGTGGTGAATTTCTAGGATAAATAACTATTGTATAAGTGTATGAAGTTTTCATAAAAGAAAGAACAAACTGCAAAATCTCTCCATATTTAATATACACACAGACATCAAGTATTTTGTCTTAAAAGTGGTTTAAGAATATGGGCATGGGCTGCTGTCTTACCTGGTCCCGTACAGGAGTCACATAGCCTTCCTTTCTCCAATCCTTAAATTTGGGGAAATCACTAAGACCTTCTTGGTTACTTTCCACATTTAGGGCAGCTGGAACTGGTATATCAGTCATCATTTGTCTGTATTCTTTATGGCTCTTCAAGGAAAATAGCAATAATAAAAAACAAAGCAAAAACAACAAACAAGCGAAAAAACACATGAAAAAATGAAACAAAAAGACCCCATGTAAAGAACTGAAGAAAACACAGTGGACAGCAATGCATGTCACACTCACCATGTCACCAAAGGCATTCATTTCCATGGTGAAGCCATTCTTCCCCAGGCCATTCTCCCCATTATGCATTTTGACCATCTTCATATTTTCTTCCCATACTGCTCTCTTCTGTGCTTCTTCTTCCTAGAAGTGAGCATAATTAATGACATTTCTTTATAACTACACTCTGGAAAAATCTGACTAAGTGGACTTGCTGTTGTAGGTGAACAGAAGTCAATGAGAGGGAACTACAGACACAACAGTCACACATTAGGCACATATGGAGGAAAAGAGAATTTGGCCACTCTGTGCTCACAAGAATTGTGATTGTTTAATTTTTCAGGGAAGGATGAGGTCTATGACCTCTAATGTGCCTAGATACTTTCAACAGCAATGACAATTCATCCTGGGTTTTTTTCTGGACAATTTCTAGTTTACCAACCAGACTACTGTATGATTTTTTATATTTCATCTTCCATTCTTGCCATTCATCATCCAAACTGGGATCAAGTGCTGGAGCAGCTGAGGCCACTCCCAAGCATAAGATTGTCAGGAAGACAGCTGGAGTCATGTCTCTGAAGACCTGGAGTGGGAAAACAAATGAATATGTGAGCACACCAATATTTTTTAAAAAGTCTTCTTACTCCTTCCTAATAAATTAATCCATCTGTGACCAATAATATTCTTTGATCCATTCTTTCAAATAATTTTTGAAAGGTTGTAGAAAGTGCTTAGGGTATGTATGAAATAAATCAACCACTTCTAGTAATTAGAACCAATGCAAAATGAGGAGTCCAGAATTCTAGCAATAAAAACTTCAGGTGTACTATATCTCATTATTTAAGAAAGATATTTATGCACACTGAGGACCAGAAGCAAAAAACAATCATGTACTTAGTATATCATTGACTTAAGATTTATACTGAGCAAAACTTGTATTATGTGGTATTGGATCCAATTTTCAAGGTGAACCCAAGAACTGGGACCACATGGCATCATATCTCTTTCTAATACTCAATGGGTACTGGGCTTGCCTTGTACCCTTTCTTCTTGGATGAAAATTTTGTGAAATGTCTTGTATAAAGATGTGGGAAAGGCCAGGCAGTGGTGGCACATACCTTTAATTCCAGGACTCAGGAAGAGCCATGCGGATCTCTGTGAGTTCGAGGCCAGCCTGGTATACAGAGTAAGTTCCAGGACAACCAGGACTACACAGTGAAACCCTGTCTCAAAAAATCTCCCTCAAATGTGGGAAGAATCATAGGTACTATTCTTTTTATCCTACAATTGGAACCATGCAACCAAACTCCCCACACATTTCCTCACTGAGAATGGCGTTACTCGGGAAAACTGGAGGAAGCCAGATCCACAAGTGGAGGTGAGGTACAGTAACAAACCTATAACGAGATTTCAGGTTCAGGACTTTCTGGGTCTCTAAAACAACACTTCCCATAGGACCTGGATAGGGTCATGCATCATTCTACCACATCTGAACAGGTCAAGTGAGAACCAGTTTACCCAAAGATTATAGGCAAGAAACAATCTGTATCACCCAGGCTACTGGCGTGCATGGTAACTTCTGGCACTCTCTGTGGACTGACCCAGACTTCTGCTTACAGGGAACATATACAAACCTGGACCAGGGGGCCAAAAGATCTGGATTCTTCTATGCCTTTTCCACCCCTTCCCCTCCACCTACCCACAGCAGGGATGCTGAGCCTTAGAATATGTTCTCCTTCTTTGGGTTCTGCCTGATTCTCCATGGAGTCTCTCAAGGCTCCCCTCCAGAATCATTCCCCATTCTGCCTTGGCACAGACGGAGCCTCACCTGTGGTTAATTCTGCTGCTTCAGTCCACCCACAGACTCAACTCCTCAGAGGTTTCTGAGGACCCAGGATCTGACCCAGCAACACCTCACTCAGGCTTTATTCCCAAGTATGTGAACAGTTGGCCCCGCCCCTCAATCATACCCTACATTGATTGGCTGTGTTGATGATTGGCTACGGCCTCCAGGCACTGGGACTTAGGTTCTTCCTGAGATATGAGTTCAGCCTGATGCTGGAAGGTTGAGCCTGGGGTGTCTCAGCTGATAGCAGGGATCTGAAATTCTTGATCTTGTCAAAGGAAGTTAGATAGCCATCCTATAGGCCTTGGATCACATCATGTCTGACATATTGCTTGCTGATTGTGCTTTCTGGAAAAGCTGTGTGGTATTGTACCCTCCCAGTTGAGAATGGGAGGCTTTAGTTGCCATGCCCGGTGTGAGGTTAGTTGATGCATTCTGTTTTGTGTTTAGTCCATAGCTACGGTTGGATGCTGTGAGAGCGCAGACCCTGGGATGCTCTGTCTGTGTGTCAGTGTGCAACACAGTTGGCTCTCACAAGAATCTTTAGGAGACAGTGACCCCCAATGAGGAAAGTGATGTTCAAGGCTGATCTGTAATAGGGAATATGAATGAGTGTGCTGTTAGGGGTCTCATGAAACTTGGTTTTTCTCCTGGAGGTTAAATTGAATGGCAATCTAGCAGTACTGTCTTGCCTATCACTCTTCAGTGTGGTAACACACAATTGGAAGTTCCTATATTTACCATTTCAGGACACATCCTGGTGGCCTTAGGGGCACACACATTGTTTTATAAACACCACAAAAAGATATCCAGAAGGATTTCCTATTTACAGTAGCTCTGGACACCTAACACTAACCCTCGTCTTTCCCTCCCTCTACCTTAGCAGCCACCATTTCTTTTTGTCAGTATAGATATTCAGCTACTGCTTTTGGCTGAATGTTTTTCCTCGTAAGAGTCTTGATGAAATGTATTTTCCATGGCACCAGTATTAAAAGAGATATATAATAAAGAGATATATTACCCCAAAATAATTACTGTCTCATTATTTTCAAATTCTCAGGTTCAATAATCTCACGTGGTATAAAGTCACCATATTTGATATACCCATTGATTATTGCATTTGATGGCTTCCTCAGGTCAGGGAAGGAATATATGATACCTGCTTACTCTGTACTGTACACTACCTAAGAAACTGCTAAATGTAGAAGACATAGTGAAGAATAATTTTTTAGAGTCACAAAATTTTTTTAGAGAAATTGAAAAGCACCAGTAAGAGGCATCAGCTCTTGCTATTTTACCCACTGTCCTTTGTGCTGTTTAGCTTCTGCTTGTTCCACTTTTTAGACTTCCTTATTTATTTTTTAATTCATTCTCTGTGAGTATCACACAGTATAATTTTTTATCACAATCTTTCCCACTGCCCAGCTCTGCCCAGATCCCTTCTTTCTATCTACTAATGCAATTTCATGTTCTTTTTCTCACTCAGTAAAAGGGAAGTAAGGCCACTAAAAACATAGAGTCTGATTTATGTTGCCCAGCTACTCCTGAGCATGCAGCCTGCCTTAGACTGTGTGTGATCCACCCAGTGCCATGCCATTAGAGAAATCTGATTTTCACTCTCCAAGCAGCTATCGCTTGTGAACAACTTCTTCACTAGCAGTGGGGCTTTTGCATATTTTCTTTCCTTCACGCTGGGATTTTGTCTGGTTGAGCTCTAGGTCCTGTGCATGTTGTGACAGTTGCTGATGTGTGCTCTAGACCCTAGGACTATCCTGACATCCACTGAAGGTTGTGAACCACTGCCGTAGAGTTGTTATGAAACAACAGGAGGAACATGTGTAAATTGCTCAGGATAGGATGGGTCATTTCAGTGTTGTTCATACTACATCTCTTACCCCCACCAAAACAACATATCAGGAATAATTTTCATCAATGTTTTAATTTCCTTGACTGTCACATCCTCTCCAATGGGGCTTGCCTCCTCCTGGAGCAGCACCATGACGGTGTATATGCACCTGCATCTTCATTACAAATATCTTCATCTTGTCCTCCACTAATCATAACAAGACTCCAAGGGTAATTTTCTCTAATCATGATTTTGAGAACACAAAAATCAATAAGGTAAGATACAGATTATGAATATGGACATAGGAGGATTGTGGAGAAAAATATGAGGCATCTTTAAAATTAGTGGAAATATTGTGCATCCAGATATCATCAGTGGAAGTATATATAACCTTTTAAATATGACATAAAACATTGGAATATTCACTCTGAGATGAAAGCTATTATCTCATGAATATCTTGCTATAACATTATAAGCTACCTACATAAAATTAAAATGATGTAATACTTCATTATATGTATTGATTTTTCGATTGGATTTAATAATTTGAAAACAAAAATACTAAGGCATTTATCAACACCTCTTTTTATATGTAAAATATTTTACTGTATGAATACATATTTCATTTATATAGTCTTTAACTGATAATAATTTATCATGAAATTAGACTGATATTCACATTCTCTAGAATATTTGTGCACTTAAAGTCTCCTTAATAACAATTGTCATTTATCCATGCTGTCTAGAGAGCAGGTTAGGTCATATGAGTGATTCTTAAAGAAGCAGCCAAACTGGTTTCTACCAGTACTACTGTAGTCTGTTTTTCGACAGAATGACTGGAAATTCATTTATAACAGGTCTGGCACTTTCATCTATCCACCCATATTTTAAGTATGTATATCCATTCTTTCCAGAGCGTTACTGTGTTTATTATAGTAAGTGTGATTTGAACAGGCTCAGACCCACAGACACCAATTCTGTGTTTCTTATTCATATAAAGGAATTTATAAGGCCCCCTTTTCTGTGGAGGTCCATGACTTCCTTATTTCCCGTGAAGCATCAGATACAGTGCCATCCTAATGGGCAGTGTTCTGATAACATTTATAAGGTCTAACTATAAGAATGAAGCTGACCACAAAACCCAGAGAGATGATTTTGTTAATAGAGACCAAGTACAATGGTAGCATAGTGTGTCTTCCTTAATGAGATAATGGTTCCTGCCTCAATGGGAACTTTCCACTCATCAATGACAATCAAAATTTCCCATTAGAACTCTAATGAGTTCCCTGAACACAAATATAGGAAACCACTTACCCTGGAGGTTGATTCTTTGTGTGATGGTCTTGAGGGCTTCATTTGGTAGTAACCAGTTCCTGTAAACTTGTACTTGGAGACTGTTCATAAGTTTCCTGGCCACCCAGACCTGAATAATCACACTGAAACTATATTAATTACAACACTGTTTGGCCTATTACCTCAGGTTTCTTATTAACTAACTCTTACATCTTAAATTAACCAATTTCTATTAATCTGCATATTAGCACAAGGCTGTGGCTTACTGGTAAGGGCCTGGCAACCACATGGTGTCTCTCTGACTCCGCCCATTTTCTCTCTATATCTCTGTTCGAATTTCCTACCTGCCTTTACTAAGCCATTGACCAACAGCTTTTTAAATAACCAATGGTAATAAACCATATTCATAGCATACAGAGGGGAATCCCACATTATAAACCTGACCAAAATTACACTAAATCTGAAAATCAAATCAAAATGGAAAAGCATGGAAGTTTCAATATAAAGATAGAAACACATAATTCCTTGCAGGTGGAGTTTGTAGTTCACTGATACTGATTTTTTTAAATAGGATTTACTGAGAAATACAGAGAGGTTATTGGGAAGAGCACAAAATAGCAAACAAGGAAGGAAGTTGAATATGTGAACTTGCCCCCTTCACAGCATGTGCTCTCCAGTGGGATCCAAAGTTCTCCCACTGAGCTGGGATTAAACACAAGTGTCCTTGACCTTCTAGTCTTCTTGACCTATGGGTGAAATGAATATTCCTTGTCATTAAACAAACTGCTCCACATATATCCCATGCTCCCTCTGCTTCTTCCCTGAGAATTGGGCCAATGCCCACCAACTAAACCTGTCATGTTGGATATCCAGTAAGGATTCCTCTATCAGGCCTTGGTAACACACCTGCTCTTCATTACAGATTCCTGTAATTTTTTAAATATATTTTTCAATTCAATGTTGTTTTTTCCATATGTCATGTAGATCCTGTAAATACTGGGTAGAAAGATGGCTCATCCTATTCTCTCTGTGTCTGAGATACCCCAGTCCTTCTGACCTTCAATATTATTCATCAGTGATAAGGGAGACACGTGTATCTGTCTTTTCTGAGGCTAGAAGCAGCTTGGTAAAAATCTGTAATATCAGGTTGGCTACTTAAATTATATTAGCACACTCACCTTTTAAAGAAACTCATGAACGAACAACTGATGTCACAGAGCAGGAGGAAATGACAGGAACGCCATCCTCCCCTGCACCAGTAGAAGCTTTTCCCAGCAAAGCTCACAAAGCTCTATCTAGCTAAGCATAGACAACTGAATTCATGCTACCGTACACATTGCCTTGTTGATCTCTAAAAACATCTGCTATTTATTTTGCTACCTTCCAAATGTATATAGATCCATTTTTCAAACTTTAGCATATACAACTAAGACCCTCTTTGGTAGAATCTGTTACCTGTGGGGACAAAATGTCCAGAATACGTGCATATACTTGAGTGACCTTGAATCAGTCAGTTACTGTGAACCCTACCTTGGAAAGATGTATAGATGAACGTCCATCACTGTGTGTCCCAGTGACAGATGTTTCTGAACCTTGAGTCAGATGCTCTCTGAGTCCTAAGAGATAGATAGAATCAGAGGGAAAGAGCTGGTCAACAGGAAAGGAAGCCTTAGGCCAAAACAATCCATACCTTTTTAATCACGTCTACCCAAGTCCCTCCTGATAGACCTAAGGAGAACCTATACTCTCTTTCTCTGTCTTGTCTCTAACTTCCTTACACTCTTTCACTTCTATATCTTCCTTATTGAAATGTCCTTTGTCAGTTAAGAACCAAAAAGAGAAAAGTAACTCAGCAGAGAAATGCCTCAGTGCAATATTTGTCCTTGAATAAGCCACAAGGAACATCCTCCACCTATTAAAATTGTGACAAGGCTTCATTCATGGGTAGCTCGTGCTTTAGATAAATCCTGAATTTATCTAATCTGAACTTCTGACCACCAGGATACATTTCACCTGTAAGGGCCAAAGACTCTGTTTCTTGGCACCAAGGACAATGCTCAGGCACCAAAATGACCGACCCATCTTTTCTGCAGAGTGCTGGAGCATATGGACTGCAAGACATTAGGCAGTTAGGGTGTCCACCAGGATTTGTCTTTTGAATATATTCAGTATATTCAAACAAATGTTACATGTAATATGATACCAATATAAATGGTAAACAGATATTTCACCAAGCAGGAAACACCTCCTGCTTTTGGGTTCTATGTGAGGAAAATTTTCAACGAGGATACTTTTAACGATTTCAGGCTTGACCCACCTGTGCTGTGAAGTCCTTCTCCTGTGACAGCCTGAGGGTGGCACTAACAGAGGTCCAGGAGATCCTTCTGAGCTTAGTCATTGGCTATGGATGACAGGAAGCCTCTGTAGGCCTAACTACAATTCTGAAAGTCAGTGGTCACTGAGGTCAGGGCCATGCAGAGAATCTTTAGTCCTCTAGCAAATGGGCATCAACATGCAGGCTAGAGAATTAATGTCTTTGGAGGACAGCAGTATTATCCTACACCCATTCCCATAGTTCCATTTTTTAAAATCCTTTCATTGGGCAGTAGCTTTGTACTATCAGGGCTCACAGCTTGGGGCTGATTTCCTAGCACATCAGTACTAGCTTGGATTTAGCTCATTAGCATATCTCAGATATATCCTCAGCTAGGCTCCTATCTGAGCTGCCTAGTGGTCTGCCTGGAGCTTGATCATGATGCCTAGCTCTTACCAGAGTTACTGGTGCCAGACTTTGATCTCACATGCATTACATCATTCCCACTCACACAACATGGTTTGTAAATTACCCATTTTTCTTCCTTACACTGGTGGACTCTACATTCACAGGCTTATGTTAGGGTATTGTGTGTCTCTTCCTAGACACAATATTCACACAGTGTCGTCATCTCTTCTCATCGCTTTACACACTGGCAGACCTAGGAGAATTACAACGATGAACATTTGTGTCTTACTCTGAACTTGCACAAAATTAATAGAATACACCAAACTGTACTTTAAGCTCTGAGCACACAATGGCTTGTGAGGGAAAAGCTTCCAAATGCCATGACAATCCTTTAAAACATCACAATCAGATCTATCACACCAACACCCAATTTTTTGCAATACCAATTTTAGTTCTATTGTAGTGAAAGGGGAGCAGGCCTGCTTTTTGTTCCTCCTGGCTCCCGCATGGCTAGCTTATACCCCAAAATAACAACACACAAATTG
>LOJH01038797.1:0-14974 GCA_001685095.1 Ellobius talpinus | reverse complement strand
GCATTCAGTTTAGTTTTACCCACCTAGCTCTGTTCCCCTATAGCTCTGCTATAGACCCAAAGCAGTTCCATTATTAACCAATGGTAATCACAGCATACAGAGGGAAATCCCACATCAGTTAACAGACAGATGTGACCACCAATATGAGAACAGAACTTAGGGCCTCTGTAAGAGCAGCAAGTGCTTTCAACTGCTGAACCATCTTCCAGCTCCAGTGGTTCTATTTTTGTGGGGGAAAAGATGAGAGAAAAGGGCAGGGGAGATGTACTTCTGATCATATTTCACCTCTGATGACTTCACATATCTAGAGAAGGACAAGAAGGTCACTTTGGGCTGTTTCTGCTATGCTAAGCAATAGAACAATCAAGCCTCTTCCATATTCTTCTCTCTTCCTACTCTTCAAGAATTACATCCCTTTCCTGATTCTGACTATATCTGGTGCAACTCCTTGAGTTAGTAGTAGCTAACAGTCAAGCAAAGGTTCTTGTTCTCTCAGTACAGAGTTGGTCAGAAGCTACCACCTCACTAGGACAATATTCCCTAACTCTTGTACCTGTACTTGCAAAGGGTCACTTATGCCAAGAGTATATTTAGGGCATATTATAAGTCATTTCAGGCTAAGGGTCCAGCATATGCTTCCAACACCAGTACTCTTGGGTGTACAATGGGTCCACTGAAGAATTTCTGACTTTATAGCGATGCGGAAAGGACACATTTTCAGCAGAAACTGTACTACCAGTTCTGAAGTCTGAACATTCTCTGCACTAGTGATGTGGGTATACTGCCATGGGCCATGGAGCATCTAAGGTGACCTGCAGCTCCCAGTCACATGATGCTGCCTTGGTGTACTATGATTTGGATAGGTTAGGTGTATTAAATACATCTCTGATTTATGACAGTTCCAAATTAAGATGGGATGAGAGTGAAGTAACCCGGAGAGATAAAAAGACATGTTTTCACTGATATGTAGGTAGATCCTATCATCAAATCTTTTGATTTGTGTGTTCAGTTTGTAGAATCCTGGAAACTAGAGAGAGAACCTACAAGTCTTGAGCATTGGTGCTTTCTGCTCCTTACCCAGAGATATTGAGATTGTCTATTTATGATGAAAAGAATATGCGTTTCTAAGGTTGGCTACCCAGAAGGCACTAGAGATGGGATGAACAAGAATACATTATTATGACAAATGATTGAGACATAAAAATGGCTTGTTTTTTAGTAATTGAAATATAATGATTAATTATTTTATTTTGATAATATTGCTCTGTTCAGTTTTCTACCTGAGAAAGTCATTTTCCAAGATGTAGCTTGAAGATGTGTTCCCTGACTTTCTCAGCCATTCTAACCTCTTCCTTCCTAGTGAATAACTATTCAGCTCTTTATTAAACCAATCACAATGACACATATTTATGTAAAATGAAAACTGCACCTTCATTTTCCAGCCACCCAGACCTGAATAATCCCACAAAACCAGTATTAATTACAATACTGTTTGGCCAACAGCTCAGGTGTATTCCTAGTTAGCTCTTACATCTTAAATTAACCCATTTCTATTATTTTATATTTTACCACAAAGCTCGTGGTTTGTTACCTCACATTTTGCTTCTTGGGTGGCTCGTGGAATCTTCCTGACTCCACCTTCTTTCTCCCTACATTCAGCTTAGTTTTCCCACCTAATTTTATTCTGCCCTGCCATAGGCCAAAGCAGCTTATTAACCAATAGTAATAAAACATACTCACAGTGTACAAAGGGGAATCCCACATCATCTCCCTCTTTCTGTTGAACAAACAAACAAAAAAGATTCTGCCTCCAGAAATCCTCAGAATTAAACTTTGTCTGAGAGCTGTCTCTTCCTGTCTTATATTCCTTTATAGGTCTGGGATTAAAGGCATGCACCACTATCACCCTGTTTCTATGGCAAATTAGTGTGGCTCCTGGGATTAAAGGTGTAATCTGTAGGGCTGACCAGTGGGACTGTTTTACTCTCTGATCTTCAGGCAAGCTTTATTTATTAAAATATCACTACATATTTTCACAGTGTAAAGGAATATTCTGCAATATTTCCACCTTTTGTCTAAATAAAAAGAAAACATTTTAACTCTAACATAATAAAACTATGAACAATAAAAACAATTATCAGATAAGAATTACATTCTCAATGTCCAGTCCATTTGTATTTGGCAATTCAGAAAAAATATTTCATTATCTATCCTTTTTTGATAAGTCCAAAGTTTTGTACCTACTTTACTATCTATCACGACTAAGGGAAACTGTAACTCTAACTATCTAGTCTTCAACCCCATCAAAGATCCAAGAAAGATATAATATTACCTGAGTAAACAGGAAGTACAGAACAAGCAACTTCCAAAACTATAACAAATGACTTAAACAGCTGGCTGCCTGGACAGTCATTTAAGTTTCCTCTGTAACATGGGAGCATATGTCTTTGTCTTATAGATCTAGAATAGGTAACTTTTCTGTGAAGTAGGAATTTTGAAGGACTGTCTCACCTTGTCTTGGCAAAGTTTTGTAGTTGCCCTCTTTTGTGCCATACTTATACAGTTTGGAGAGCACAGTGTCAGCAGTTGAGGCAAGGGAAGTATCTTTGCCCAGTTGCTAACTTTGCCACAAACTAAAGCAAACTCTTTTGGAGTAAATTGGTACTGCCAGGAGCAGACTGTCATGAAAAGCCCTATGTTGTATATTGATACAAATTTAAGGTTGTTATACTGTATAGATATTTATACTCCTGTTTAAGATATTTTTATATATTGATATAAACTTAAGGTTATTTTTGTTATACTGTATATATGCTTCTATTCTTGTTTAAGCTATTGTGCCTATGCAGCTCATTTAAATTTGTAAAGTTCTAGTCCTTGAAAGCTATTTAGTATAATAAATAAATACAGTTTAATAGTTATTCATCTATAACAATCAAACTTATAGGCATGTTAGGAATATTTTCAAGATCAGTCAGAGACATTTTAAATAGATAGATGGCTTTTAAACACTTCAAAGATCTACAAAATATGACATTTTAATGTTTTAGTAACATAGTCCTGTTGGGTGTGCTGTAATTTTTTTTTGAGGATCCTTGCTGATTCACTAACTCATTCTTCAGATCACAGGTATCTCTACCTTCTCTGGACTTTTTTCCCTTTCTTAGCTAAATTCTCCTATTAATTGCTTTCTTATTTTCACCTTCTCATCCTTCTCATATTCTTTTTTTTATAATACCCATAATTGTTACCATTTTTACTGATGAATGACTGGTTGATTAGTGTGATGGTTAGTTTTAACTGTCAATGTGACACCATCTAGAATACCTGGGAAAGGAGTTTCAGTGAATGATAATTAAAATTGGATTACCTTGTAGTGAATTTTCTTGATTACACTAGAATGAGAAGATCCATCCACCATGGGTGTCACCATTCCCTAAGTAGTCAATTATTTATTGTATGAATGACAGATGTGTGTGTGAGCACTATCATGTATGTATTAATTCATTGTTCTTTGCTCTGACTGTGGATGAATGTGTCCAATTGTTTCAAGTTCCTTCCATGGTGTCTAGAATAGGGCATCAAATCCGTAGAGTTGAAGTTGCAGGCAGCTGTCTGTCTTGGGTGCTGGAAACTGAACTTGGGTCCTCAACAAGAGCAATATTAGCTCTTAACAACTGAGACATCTCCCTATTCCCTAATCTAATGACTTTAAGAATTCTTTAAGACAGGCAGTGGTGGTACATGCTTTTAATCCCAACACTTGGGAGGCAGAGGCAGCCGGATCTCTATGAGTCCAAGGTCAGCCTGATCTTTAAGAGCTAGTTCCAGAACAAGCTCCAAAGTTACAGAGAAACTCTGTCTCAAAAAAACAAAAAAAAAGAAAGAAAGAAAGAAAGAAAGAAAAAGAATTCTTTGAAAGATGTCTTCTTTTGCCATTGACATGCTATTACTTTATAATCCGGTTGGCTCTTGTGTGCCCTGTCCTTCTAAAGAGCAAGTTCATTCTTAGCTGTCTACTGGATACCCAGGCAGTAACTGTAGACATGGTCTTTTTTTTTCACATAGCATAAGAAAGTAGTATGAAATGCCTGCAAGGCCACTAAGAAAAGTCAACAACTTATCCATGTAACATTGGCCAAATGTCCCGTGAATTTATTAATAAAGTTTGTTTCTTTTATTGATTTATTTCCAGAATACCTTTTTGATTTTCTGGTCCAGAAAAAAATCCGGTGGAATGTTTGGAGAGGGACAATATAGCTCCACATGCATTAGATGTATATTTTCTTTACTCAGTTGAAACTAAAAATGGAATATACAAATTATCATGAAAGTATGAAACTAAACCATCCAGAATAAAAGAGCAAAAATAAATATCAACTATGTGTAGTTTTCACATGCTGCATCTGCCTATCAAGTTTGTGAATGTTGCCTTCTTTACAGGTGCTGAGGACCCTCAAAGACAGTGCTGTTATTTTCACTGTATTATAGGTACAGACAGAGATGATCAAAAGAGGTCAGTCATGTACTTGATGAATGGCAGAGTTAAGATTGTCTAATCATCCAACTCTAGCCTTAAGCTCTTAGCCAGTCTCTTTGCTTTCCATTCTAAGCCATCCTTTGTACCATCCTACCACACTGTTGACCTTATTTTTGGCTTCAGCTATTCACAAATTGCCTTCACAGCTCAGGGTCCTTACTATCCTACAACTAATTCTCACATGAGGCTTGTTATTATCACTTTCTCTTTCCTTGTTTACACACCTCAGAGGTGGCTCAGAACTGCAATCCCCCAATTGCCATGATTGCATATTTTATATTCCTAAATTCTGTCACCTACCCACCCATGAACTCCTGCAGCCATCACTTCTTCCAGCCATTGTTTATTCTATCTGTAGTCACCTCCACCAGGCAGCCCAAAGTTAGACCTGACCCAGGCTCTTGCGTAGGCTTCATCAGCACTGCTAGCAGCATAGCTTCCGAGACCACATTCAACCCTGCTGGTGGGCTAACTACAATGTGGCAGGTTGGCTGGGCAGTAACTCAGTGTGAAAACTGCACCAGTTTCTGCTGTCAATCACACAACTAACTAAGCATCTCAAGGGTTGCAGAAGATTCCTTTTGCAGCCTTTGCAGCTTGGACTTAAGTCTTGTTCAGATAATTAGCACTTTTATTATGGCAGAATTCTGCCACAACAGCTCCTCATAAGACAGAATTCTGTATCTGCTGTGCAGCGTAACTTCCTTTCACCCTGAGGGCCGCCTGTGTTTAAATAATGCAGAATTAATTTTTATGAGTACCCGTATTTTATTCTCCTGGTATTCCAGCAGGGAACGGATAAATGTATCTCTCATATGCTATCCACCCTTTTACCTATTATTTCACAACAATTCTCTATGACTGGAGACTCTACAAAGCTTATTGGCCACTTTTACCTTATCTTCCTGCAGTTAGCCCCTCTTCAGAAGGCAGGAATAGATTCTGACACCATTACTTGGCCCCAAACCTCAAGCACTGATTCCTTCATCAGACATCTATTAAGTGTATCTTACTGTTCATTGTGCCAGGCACTTCTAGGTGCTGGGAGTGTGAAAAGGAATCAAGCACGGCTGTTTGGCGGGAGGAAAAAGCATGTAGGAAGAGGCCTGTTAGAAAAGAATGCAGCAGTGTGTTAAAGTGGCAACGACAGAATTACATAAAAGGCACAGAGCACAAGGGAGGGAAATCTCCTGTGTCAAGGGAAAGACTTCACTTGAAATGACCTGGAGAGCTGTCATAGTTACTGTTCCATTGCTACCAAAAGACAGCATGGCCAAGGGAACTTATAAGGGAGGCTTACAGTTTCAGAGGGTTGGTCTATCCTCATCATGGCGTAGCAGCATGTAGGCAGGCTTGGTGCTGGAGAAGAAGCTGAGAGCTTTACATCCTCATCCACAGGCAGCAGGCATAGAGACTGGGCATGTGAGCACTGGAAACCTTAAAGCTCACCCCCTGCAACACACCTCCTTCAATAAGACCACACCTACTCAGACAAGGCCATATCTCCTAATCCTTTCCAATAGTTCCTTAACTGGGAATTTAGCATGCAAATACATGAGTCTGTTGGGGGGCCATTCTCATTCAAAGTGCCACAAGAGTGAGCGTTATAAAATGAGTCAAGGCTGTACAAATTGAATGCAGGGCTAGGTAGAACTCTTGGGAAGTATGCATGAGGCACTTAAGAATAACAGAGTTGGAAGCCGGATAGTCAGGAGCATGAGGTATCAGAAGCAGAAGCATTGGAGTAGCATGTCTGAGACATGAACATGCAAAAGCAGGAGAAAAACCGGTGGAGCTTTGGTCAGGATTCTTATGAGGATTACCACTGAGTCATCAATAGGCCAACATTGTAGCTGTCTATAGCAGAGTCCCATCAGTGGCGTGGATCAGCAGTGTGGGATTCCCCTCCCTATGCTGTGAATACCACTGGTTAATAAAAAAACTGCTTGGGGCCTATTGCAGTGCAGAATAAGAGCAAGGAGGGAATTCCAAGCAGATAGAGGAGGAAAGAAGGCGGAGTCAGAGAGACGCCATGTAGCCACTGGAGGAGAAAGACGCGAGCAGCCAGTCGGAACCTTTCCTGGTAAACTTCTAGCCTTGTGGTAAAATATAAAATAATAAAAATGGGTTAATTCTAGATGTAAGAGTTAGTAAATAAAAAACCTAAGCTAATAGGCTGAGCAGTGTTTTAATTAATACAGCTTCATGGTGATTATTTCAGGTTTGGGCATCAGATGAGTACCAGACAATGAATTCCTAACTGACAGCAGCCACCTCACCTTCCCTCTTTCAATAAGAACTTCCCATTTACTGTATATGTCTCCTCCTCCATGTGGATAACCATACCAGGTCCAGCAAGTGGATTCTTCCTGGTCTGGGCCAAACAGGTGCCTTCTTTCTTCTTCCCAATTATGGGCTTAAGTTTGGCTGATAGGAATTTGTTAATGAGGCCTGAAGGGAAACCTTTTAGGAGGGATTCCTGGGAAAGATTTTCTCCTTCCTAAACATACAAAAAAAAAAGATGTTTCTTGCTTCCTGTGTATGGTTATATTTGAACATGATGTATCTGGATTAAAACATCATGGAGCCAGGCGTGGCAGTGGATACACTTGGTATGATCCAGAGTTTGAGGCTAGCCTGGCTTATAGTAAGACTGTTCAATAGCAACAACCCTACAAATCCAGAAACCGAGGAAAAGGGCTATGCAGCCACATTGCCTTAGAATGGTTTTAGCCAGTTTGACTGGGGATTACGCTCCTCTGGGAATGCAACATTTATTAGAACAAGGAGAAAAAGAAGTTGGGAAACATTTAGATTATTCCAGGAATGATGTAATATGAATAATAACCAATCCTGAGCTGCATGATGAAGGAAGTGATAGTGGTTCAGAAAGGTTGAGCTAGTAGAAAGAACAGTCTTAGAGACTGGAAAGGAGAAGAGAAAGCTTGACCTGGCACACCATTGTCGGCCAGAATTCACTCTCATTTTGCATAGCCAGGCACATGCCTTGCAGTTTCACCAGAGGGGTCCTAGGAATTACTCGCACTGACTTTTGAAACCTGGAGCTGGGTTCCATCGCTAATGCCACCGCTCTAACAATGCCGGCCTGAGAAACCTGCTGCCCTGGCCCCTCCTAGTGCCTCACACAGGTTCTGGGTGGGCACCATGAATCAGTGTGCACCTCATTCATGCTGTTGATTCTGAGGCAGGAGAAGAAGCACTACATCACCCACTCGGCACTCACACGGGGCGCTCACAGAGTAGAGGAGCGTGAAGGCTTATATTAGCGGTGGCTCACACTGGCCATGTGGGATGATAATTCATGAAAAATTCATCCTTATTTTCCTTCCCCAGATTGAGAGAGAGTCCCTCTGGCACTGAGCAATCAGAACATCGTCATGTTTGTTGATAGTGCCCCATGATTCTGTCTAGTCCAAGTTCCTGAACTTTCTCAGTTCTAAATGCAAGTCACTGCTTGGAGGTAATTGTGTTCACAGTTCAGATTTTGGAAATTAAGCGAAAAGAGGGTTTGGGTGGGTGGTCCAAGTTCATCAGAGCTCAGCTTCTGGTTCAGTGCCAGACAGAGGGCTCCTAGTTCAATACTTTGACGACTTAAGTTTGGCTGTCCTTTAGCTGCCTTACATCCGGATGTGCTTACTTTTGCACCTTAGAGAGCAGATAGTAACATGAAGGCATGAGGAATGGAAGCCGCTGTTCTGCAGTATTTTAGATTAATATTTAGCAAGTTAGTAGTTGGCCTAAACTGGCCCTTTGCAGCAATGCCGTGGACAGAGTTCAAGGTTTAGGAATGCAACACCAGCAGCTTTCTAACAAATCACCAGGCAGAATTTAATTCCAATAGGACTATTTAATGGAAATATTAATTATTCAATACACCCTTCCTTTATACTTTACCTCCAATGAAGAGTTGGGATTTAAGAATAACATCTTAGCAAACTGGCCCCATTTGGATGAGCTCACAAAATGACACCTGAGGTGATAACCATTAGCGTCACGCATTCCTGGTTTTTCTTGTGCACACAAGCATTCCCCTGCCCTTTTGGAATTCAGAGCCATCATATGACTTACAATGGCCCACTGACATGGTAAGAAGCAACGCTGGCCACTTCTAAGTGGAAGAGCTGAGAAGGAAGACCATGAATCTCCTCTCTGCAATAGGAATTAGTGATGCTTCACAGGAAGGCTGGAACAAAGAGGATCCCTATGCAAAGCGTAATGGGCGGGTAACATGAGTGAGAAGTAAGGCCCTGATGGTGGGAGCCACTGGGATCTAGGGGTGAATTGCCACAGCAGCATAGCCCAGTCTGTCCTGCCTCACAGCCTGGGTAGACTCTTTGAAGTTCCGGCAGTCTGATGCTAATTCCCCAGTTACGGGTGCAGCATGGTGGGACTGTGCTAAGATTCTCCACACAGTCACCGCTAAATTCTCAGAGTCACAATGTAGTCAGCCTCTTGTCTCAATTTAAAATTAACTGAAAAAGATCAGGGTCATATGTCGTAATGTCAAGGGAGCAAAAATGGGCTGTACATGCAGATATGTTAGTTAAAGGTCCACTTGTTGGAGCGTGCCCTCCAGTCCCCAGCTTCTTCTTTCCCAATTGCTCTAAATTCCAGCCTGAGACCATTGCTTTTTCACAGTTCTCCTTAGCTGTCTATGAAGGCCACTGCTTCCATATTAAGTGAAAGCCCTTTCCTCTGTGGATTCCGGCATCTTTCTCTACTCTCTGTTTTGGGACCAAAATCTGCACAAGTGCAGAACCTGCAGGTGTACCCTCTGCTCTACACCCAGAGTGAGAAAATCCACAAGGCGTTTTCTTTTGGACTTAAGGGACCACAGAGATCAGCAAAGACCTACACTCATTTTCTACCTCATCCTCTTCATTTCTATTTCAGAGGCTTTAATGCCAGAATCTTACAGCAATGTACAGTTTAACTGTTCTGAATATTTCCGAAAGATGTGTGTCTATCTAGAACCTTGAGTGTGAGCTCACTTGCAAACAGAACTCATAAAGCTATGAACTGAGTAAGATATGGTCCTGTTGGCTTCAGTTGGGACTTCAACACAGTGTGACTGGTGCCACTGTGGGAAGCGAACCTTGCACACAGACACCAAGAGACCCAGGCGAGCACAGGCACAGGCTGGAGTGACATGCTTAAGAGCAGCCATTGCCAGCAACCCCTACAGAAGATGAGAGGAGGCAAGGGCGAATCCTCCCCTACAGCTGCCAGGGTGAGCTCGGCCCTGGAGGCATCTTCATTCTGGAGCTCAAGCTCCAGACTTACACAGTGTTTCTGCTGTTCTGTGCCACCCCATTTGTAGTAATCTGTTATAGCATCCCTGGGAAACTCTGATAGCGTTCAAAGCACAAGTTATAGAAATAAGAACCATCTCTCCACATGGTCTTCAGGCTGGTTTTCATCTTTGCCCCCTATACAGAACAACAGCCTCTGAGCATAGCAACCATCTTCTCCCAAACAGCTGCAACTGTTCTCAAAGGGCTGCTAAACTCCAGCTTGCTGATATCCCTTCATAGAAAGAGCAGTAGGGAGGGTCGCTAGTCTGGATCTCTGCTACTGCTTCTGTCCATCCCTGCCATCTATGTGTAATTCTACCTCAGCTGCACGTGTTTTGGGTGGGGGAGGTCCTTGAGTATCTAGAGAATGGAAACAACGCAGCTAGCTTTCAAATGTGGCTATGGGGAAGTCCCATTTATGCTGGAGTGAGAGACTTTGGTGGATCACCGCTCTGGGGTAACCCACATTTCTATAAGAAACGCCTCTTATGCCCAATAAACTCATCAGTCTTCCACGTTGGACCTTGGTGCAATTATTGTCTTATTTTGTTATTGGTACCATCTAGGCTCCGTCAATATTTGTTCACATCTCCCAGGAAATCTTCAGGCAATAATATACAAATGAGCCTCGTTTCTGCAGCCCTGGTGCCTTCCTTCATACTAGGCACCTAACGATCTGTATGCTTTGGTCTGCCACACAGTAGAGAGCATCTGCCATTCTTTTGTGTTTTGGAGAAGCTGAACTCCTTTTTATCTGTGTAGGGAATACCCCACCCCCATCCCATGGGACAGCATCAGCCCATCAGAGGTTCCCTTCCAACATGCCTACAGCTAACGCACAGGCATGATCGAGGCTCTGTAGTTCAGAGACACCTTGCACGGGAGGTTAGTGGAGCAAGAGCCAGGGGAACTCAGATTGTGAAGACACAGGCACTGGGTTGAGTTTACTCTGGTGAGGTCATGGCTACCTCCAAATTCCAGAGCAGCTGAGGGGAGGTACTAAGGACAGAAATCAAGACTATTGTAGAGTGACTGCCTTGTAGGGCAGAGTCACTGTTTGGCTGCACTGCACTCCCTGAAATCGACCCCACAGCAGGGGTTTCCAAAGTATTCTGGTTTATGTAGCCTCCAAATTATCTGAGGTTTCCTTTTAGGGATATTTTGTTTTCCTTAAATTAACAGCGTTGGTTTTTGATGCTGGCAGCCCAGAACCATGCCTAGCAAAGGAGGATGGAACGAGATAGGGAATACAGAGCTCCTAGAAGGATCTGTGTGAGCCGTTCCCTGACATGGCTCTGAACAAGGCCTCCACTGTCACCGCATTAGCAACAATGCTCAGGGTGACAAGGGCAGGGCTAGAAGCAGCAAACAGTACAAGAACTGACAGACAGAACCATGGAGCAGACCTAGGCTGCATCTTCCATTCCTGGAAATGATTAAGGTCAGCCTCATTGGCCTAGCAAGTTAGTGCGTGGTGTTTTAAAATGAGAAGCGTTTCAGAAAAGGACTGGGAAAAGATTTTTGACCAAGTAATAATTTTTGACCAAACTGATGCTAATCCTACACCAAATAAAATTCCCATGAGAAGAGCCAAAGAGCAGCCTCTGCCGCTCGGCGGATCAGCTGACAGCCTAAATAGGGTGCTTTGCATGTTTGTTATTTATGCTTTCCGTTAAGCCTTCAAATCCCCAAATTCCTTCCGCCTGTGCCAACCTCACATTTGGAGGCGCTAAGCTGTGCGGCAACAGGGGATTCTCTCCTCCGTGAGAATGCTGATCGCAAAACCTAAGCTCTAGGCTCCTGCTTAGAGTTTCCAGCAACTGGTGCCCTGACAAACCAAGTGTCAAAACATTTCCAAATGAAAGCCCCACTGCGCGCGCAACCCCACTCCCACAGCAGGACGGACTTTTCCTGCTCACATCCAGCACACACTTGAAGAAACTAAAAATAGCCAGATGGCAATTAACAGGAGCTCCAAGGAAGGGAGATGGGGTAGGCCCCAGCAGGGTCAGTTTCCTGGATGGCTTCCAAATGGAGCTCTCAGCCAGCAATGCTCTGGCCAAGAAAGGGTTTTCATTAAAACTCCATGAAGGAGGCAGAACAGAGAAAAAAAAATAAGATTAGAAAGATTTGAAATTATAGCAGAGATAGAAAGGACAACATCATTCCCCAAGAGATAATGGCAACAGTGTTTGCTAACGTGTGTTGAGTTCACATTTGGGGCCATCCTCTAAGCACCCCAAACTCATGGAATTATCTCGACCTGGCAAGGACTCTAGAGGTAAATATGGTTTTTATCACCGTTCTGCTCTCACAGATAAAGTGACCAAAGCCAGAGGCAGCAGACAATTTGCCCAAGACCTCACAGGAGCAACAGGAGACAGTCCAAGGCAGGTGAATGGCAAGGGGTCAAGCTGGATTCAGTAGCTCTCAGGCTCTGGAACTGGTGGCCATAACCACTGTGCGGTGCTACCTAGTGTGCTTTGGGGCTAGCTGAGTGACCAGAGGGCTTTCATCTGATTACTATTCTTTCCTGGGGATATCATCTCCTGCAGTATTTTCAGACAACCTTCCCACGGCAGTAGCTTTTGGGATTGTGTGTGTGTACTCTGCAGACAGACTAACTAGGTCTTAATTTGGCCTTTTCACTGCTATTTGCATGAAATCAGGAGACTATTAGCCGTTCAAGGCCGTAATTCTCTCATCTCTGAAAGGGTACTAATATTAGCATTTATTTCATAAAAAAAACTGTCAAGAAAGTTAAAGGAAATGGTGTGTGGAAAGCTCTGAGCTTGGGGCTTGCCTGCACTAAACTTCTGTATCAAAAAAAACCATTGGTCAGGGGCTGGAGAGATTAAGAGCACTGCCTGCTCTTCCAAAGGTCCTGAGTTCAATTTCCAGCAACCANCATACACACAGACAGAATATTGTATACATAATAAATAAATAAATATAAAAAATAGCACTTTAAAAAAATTGGTCGTTCTAAACCTATGCCCTTTTAGGTGAAGATTATGGCGGGTTTAGCGAAAAGGTGCCACACTCTATAGACTCACTGTCATTATTGTAGAATGGTCTTCAGTTAATACAAGCAGACAGGCCTAAAACCAGTTTTAAATTGTGATGGATTTGGAGTCAAAGTGAGTACTCTGTTTCATCTGTGAAAGGGGATTGGGGACAGCCTAACACTTTCATTTTCAGAGGGGAATGTAAGAGAGGATATTTACTTTCCCCGCCCCCCCATTGTAGGAGTGACTGGGGACACTGGGAAATGGGACTGAAAGCAACCCATGGATGGGCTAGCCTGCCCTCTCTGATTTAAATGTGCGCTCTTGATCTCCTATAGAAGGAATGTTTCCTTAGTATCATCCTGGAAGCCAATTATTTGGGATTCACATTGGTGGTAAAGTTTAGTTGGGGGAGGAAAGACTAGGAAGTTTTATCTGGCTGTGGGTCTGAGCACTATTCTCCAAATAGCAACACAACACAACAGATACTGTGTTTTCTAGTTGACATTTTTGTCTACTTCCAAATTGGATTGGAATTCAAAGGGGGAAAGGGATGTAATTAATTATCATCCATGTGATTAATTATCACCTTCATAAACCCCAACAGATGGACGCTTATTTTATTTCACTGGCAGATAAACTGATTTCAGAGTAAGCAGGAAAGGAGGGGATGCATTTTGTGGTCCAATATCTTCATTGTTGTCGGTGAGAAGATGAAGAAAGACAATGGCTAAGTCGCAGAATTCCTGAACGTTCACAACACAATGTTTAGTGAGATGAGGAGTTAGGGGAGTCATCTTCAGAAGTTGTCATCAGAATTAAGAATAAATAATAATGTCAGCATAGCTGAGGGATACCAAGGAATGAGTTAACTCTGCCAGCTCAGTTTCCACACAGGGAGAGAACTTTCCCATCACGTCTGAGAAACAACCCCAGATCATGAAGAAGAAATCAACAGCTCGGAGATGATTTTGTTTTTAAACTGATAAAAACAAAACCTGTCATAAGTCAAATGCAATAGCTCACCTACAATCTTAAATATCAGTTGAGATGATAAAAGAAGCATGCTTTTCTCTCCCACCCTCCCACCTTCTCCCATTTTCAGATTTTTTTCCTTTGATGGCAACGTTTGCTTTGTAGCTATAAGACAGTCACGACTTACAAAGCAAGGTCCCTGGGTGCCTCAAGGCCCATGTCAGAAGAGATCGGTTTGGCCCAATGCAGCTGTTACTGGCATTCCCTTCTCTCCTCCCCATTATCTTCACTAACCAGGTTATCTAGAAACAGTTTTTTGAAAGTGTCCAACATGAGTTAAGCCAGGAGTCCACATCCTTCTTGTTCTCACTGAACCCATTTGTCAAACCTGATGTGATACATGGAATATCTAATTTGGAATTCCAAAACGTATATAGTAGCAGGCAAAAGGGGCATTCAGAATTCAGGATACAACAGAACCACAAGTGTACTGAGTCCCTTTTCTCCTCTTCCCATAAACTCCGGTCTTGTCTCAATGCTCCAGAAGTGGGCTCCAGGCACAGACCATAAACTCTCCTGAGATCCACCTAGCTCCGGCTGTAGCAGGGGGAGAGGGACGACTATTGTGTGAGCATAGAAGTCCTGTCTAATTCTCTCTCATCCTCTCCCTCTTCTTTCTTGCCCTTTCCTCCGGATTTCTTCCATCCTTCCGTATTCCTGCCTCAGTGGTGTTGCCATATAATAGCATCAGCCAGTAGGAGCCAAAGCTATGAGGGAGCACCCTCCTCTCCACTCAGGGGCACTGTCATTCTAGGGGCTGGGGTCATCCCCTCTGTTGGTGCTCGCCTTCTCCCATGCCTTTTCTGCATGGTCAATATGTAGAAAGGGAAACCATGGGCAAATCAACTTCTTCCAAGTGGTGGACTGTCTATCACTTTTATGCCTCTTCTCTGTCTTTGGGTGAAATGAGAGATGACACAATAGAGCAGAGGAATATGAGAAATGAAGTTAGTTCCCCAGTTCTGTGTCAGGGCAGAGCAGTAGCTCTGCTGCCCTTCCCCAGATCTGTCCTATTGTAGAAGATTGTTTAAAGATGTGTTACATTTGTTTATGCTGTGGAATATTTGATGGAGGAG
>LOJH01038791.1:0-14975 GCA_001685095.1 Ellobius talpinus | reverse complement strand
AAGACACTGGACCCCCTGAACTTCATCTTTTTCATTGAAATGGGTAACTCATCCTGACTTCATCAATATGTATCAGAAGTTCTGGGAAATTATAGTTCTTCTATTGTAAAAATAATTTCATTTCAAAGAGTGCTAAAATTCAGGGTTTTTTTAATCACAATCCACGGAACAGTGGTCAACCTCACACCTGTATTCTGTGAGCCTCTTGATTGATTCTTCAAGTTAGTATAAGGAGCAAAGATCACACATTGAAAGAACAAACAGTCACCTCATCCTTTAAGTTATTGAGATGGAACACAGTTATAGATAACTTCACTGGTACCCAATCCAACACTCGTAAGCACTTGGCCGTAGAATGAACATTTGCTTTATGCTCATGATCGAATGAAAGCAAAATAATGATGCCACAGTGATAATATCTGTCTGGTTCAGGAGCTTTCCTGCATCCTCAAAGCTTAGCCTCTACTGAATGCCATTGTTCTGAGTCTGTCTCATCTTTCTCCTGTCCGGTTCAGTTCTTCATGCATTCTTGAAGCTTAGCCTGTAATAAATGACATTGCCACAGGTCTGGCTCATCTTTCTTCTCCCCTCAATCAAGCAAACCATTTGTTTAGTAAAGTGTAAAGAAATATGTTCTGAGCAAATGACAGTTATAGAAAGGAGAATGTGTAAAGCAGAGTGGGGTAAGACACACAGACACAGATGATGCCCATACTACTGTACGTAAGCCAGGCCTTGGTCTCCCCTCAGGTGGATCAGTGCTTACAAGGATCCAGGGACTTGGAAACTGTCCTATATTAAGGCACAGCCTGTTGATTTCCAGTTGTTTCAGCTGTTACACATATGGGAAGCTTCGCCTACTTTTAAAATTGTTTTAATTTTAAATGCATGTGTGTGTGCCTGAGTACATGTATGTGCGCATGTGTGTGTGCTTGTGGTGTCTGTGGAGCCCAGAGAGAGGGTAAAGACCCTGGAACTATAGCTACATTCAGGTTTGAGCCACCTAATGTGGGTGCTGAGAAGCAAACCCAGTTCTTTTACAAGAGCAACAAATGCTTTTAACCATGGAGCTTTTTCTCCAGCCCCTTAAGTACTTTTCTTTAAGATATTCAACCAATAGAAAATTTAAATAAAGGAAAATAAAACAAGGTCCTCGCAATTATCTTCAAATTTTTAAGAATAAAGCAAGATAAAATTACTCTTATCAGGATACCTTCATCTCTGTTTAGTGCAAAGCCTTGACAAATTCCTGCCTTAGAAGTGGGGTTAGCTTCCTAGGACCCTGTTGTATGTATAATAGAAATTATCAAGTGGTTGTTAATTTACAGTATATTTAATTTAATTTGACAATTTTCAAAATAAGCCAAAGTCTCTCTCTCCTCTCTCTCTCCACACACACACACATCACACATACACACACACACACACATATAATTTGTCTGCATCAGGAAACATAAAACCTGCCTAGTTTGTCCACTCAATAATGGGCTGCATTTTTGAGGAAAGACTGGTTATTACATTAAATTAGACATCACGTTCTAGCCTAAATATCTAATCCTGAGAATTTATTTTGAAATACATAAAACCTAGTGGTAATGTCTCTTCACTCATCCAGAAAATGGCCATGTTATTTTAACTAATGCTTTGGGTCTTCATGGCTTCTGTTTGTTACACAAATAACCCATCCTTGAGTCATAAGCCCCATCTTACTAAAACAGGTACAACTTTGTTTAAGAAAGCCATTAGCTCTGCTTTAGTACACGGTAAGATCAAATTAACTGACTAATTCCCCATAATGCAAATTAATCGATAATTCATTACCACAATACTTGTGATTTTAAAATATTAGAGCATAGACTACTAAAATATTGACAAACACTCAAAACAAACACTCAACTATTTTTAATAAATAAGTTTAAATTAGTAATGATGTGAAGTCAATAACACTGTTATACTTTCAATATATAAAACTGAAGACAATTATGCTTCATGTTCATTAATTTAAGGATATTCATTTCATAGATACCTAGAAATTCAGACTTTTCAGGATTTTACTTCATAAATGGAATGATATTCACTAATGTTTTCAAAAAGCTAAGGTGACAAACTCTAGAAATGATCCCAACAGTGGGACCAGGTGTGTCTCTGACGCTATTGTCTTCTCTTGGGACTCTGTCCTGCCTCCATATGAGGGCTTTTGCCTTGTCTTGCTGCATCTTGTTTTATGAGGTTTAGTTGTTGTCTCTTAGGAATCTGCTCTTTTCTGAAGAGAAAGGAGAGGACATGAACTTGGGTAGAGGAGACATGGGCAGAGGGAGCTGGGAGAAGTGGAGGGAGGGAAACTATGTTCTGGATGTATTATATGAGAGAATAATCTATTTTCAAATAAAAAATAGACTAACAAGTAAATCTAGTTCACATTACCTCGGCCTAATGGCAGAGCCCTGGATAATATTGTTGCCAACTAAGCTTTGTACTTTTACTAAGATCTGAGTTATATTTGCAGTCTGAATTTTCTTCTCAGAGAAAAAATATCATCACCTATGGAGTTTAAGTTTAGTAAAGGGTTTGGGTTACTTATTTAAGGTATCTATTTTAAAGATGATAAAAGGAGTGGAACAAAATTAGCCCAGGGGAGTTAGTCATGACCGAGGAGAAACCAAGAGTGATCCCAGAAAAATATCTCAGGGGTAATTGAAAAGCATTACTTAGGGTGTGAGAGTTCATACACCACGGGGATGATGAGGAAAGGGGTTATTAGCTAAGCCATTGTCTAAAACCCACTGAATCACTGGTCCCTTTCAATGATGATTGGTCCCTTTTTTTCAAAAGACGGGTTTTAAATTTTAAGAGACGATCTGAAGAGCAGAACTGAGAAAGAAAGGGACACAGATCTTACAAAGGAGTAAGGTAAGATATCAGATCTTTGCTTTGATATTTCAAAAACCAAACTCTGATACACTACAGTGGTCACCCTGATGCGTGGCTATGGCCGCAGTGTGAAATACAGTAGGTATTTTTACAGGTAGAGGCAAGAGGTTAGAAGTATCCACCAGTTACCATAAGTATAGCTAGTGCTGTTTACCTTCTCCTAGATGAGGGAGACAAAGCTGCCACCACCACAGCTAATAATCAATATTATTATTAGACTTGTAATGGGAATTTTCTCTTTGGCCTAGGACTGGTAGATATTTGTTGTGATGCTTTTTCACTGCAGACACTAAGATCATCCTTATAACAAGGATGGTCCCAGGCAGGTGGGGGTGGGCAGGCACTTCACGGACTGGAGAAAGCAGACACTTCAGTCCAAGGCTAACAGTGATATGGCTACATCATCTACCACTAAATGAGTTTTATGGTCAAGCAAACAATTTTCTTCATAAATACCTACATTAAGAGATAGTCATACAGATAACTCTTATTTCAAGCCATAAAATGTAAGTAAATATAGAGAAACTGACTCAGCTAGCACGTGGATTTACAGTGCCGTCTGATGAACTTTGCTATGCCTTTATTTTTGTCATGAAATTTTAAGCAAAGAGTACCTTTTAATGCTAAGTATTACAACTCATCATGTAGGTATATCATCTGAAGATGAAAATTATAATTCTTATTGGACTTCTAGGAGCTACATCATCAGCCCCGGTAAGTGGAGCATGGTGCTCTTGATTTCAGCATACAAACCTATGCAATTCCCTTTCCTCACCATTTTCTTTCTTTCTTTTTTTTTTAGCTTGTCTCACATCGCCTATTGTCTGCTAGCAACAGTCACGAGGTTAGTTTGAGTAATTAGGCCATTCTCCTGTGTTCTCTAAACGAAAACATGATGGAAAGAGATAAAAGCCTGCATCCAGGCCACTGGGTCTTAAACAACTCCAAACATATTTCCAAGCTGTATGGTTGTTTTGTCTGCCAGGTGGCTTCTAAAGAGTTGTTTTGTCTTCCTTGTGTCATCGTAAGCTCTCCAAACACAGTATCATCTCTACACTTTGTTCCAGTAGTACTAATGTGGGTATTAAATACAGATGCATAAACATGAAACACCCTTATTTTATTACAAATAACACTAAAACACATTACTCATCTGCTATAAAACTCCACTGAAAACTTGTCTCTTGTACGCAGCATTTCTGATTTGACTCCACATATAATTAAATGAAAATTTCCCTTCAATAAGGAAAACTTAAGCTGATAAAACTGTGCATTGTCATTCATAGTAGGGGCAGCATTGCTAAACTCGGACCTTGTCTTCAACTCGAACCTCTGATCACTGTGGTTTAATGCAGTCTTAGTGGAGAAATGTGTCACTTCACAAATGAAGCGAGTCAACTAGCTCTGGCTTCTGCTCACTCTGTAGAATACATTTCAGAATGCATAATCATCTCATTTTCCTGTTGTCTCACCTTTTCTAGTTACTCCTCAATCTGAATAATGGTCAACTTTTGCCACTAGGATTTCAGGTACTATTATGTAAATAAACAGTTCAGAGGGAATGTCTTTTTGTGATGTGCATGTCCTATGGTGTGGAATGAGAACAAAATGCATCCATTTATATTGTTAAGAATTTTATATGTGCCGGGCACTAATTCTGATGACTTTTGAGATAGCTAACCATTTTAAACAAAGCCGTATCTAGCCAACCAAAAGGAATAGTAAAGAAAAAAAATTGAACTCAGTCAAATTTCTGCAGAAACTTGTGTTCTTTTTTCAACTCCTTGCATTTCATATTTTTCATGACAGTTGAAAACCTCCTATTTGTGAGGTTGGTTTGTTTATAAGGAGCTGAGATGTCTTCTCATAAAACTTAAAATATATAAATTGTCTACATTTTTATTTTTATTACTCAGTCTTGATTTTAAGTTCTTTTAATATGAGAGAGTAATGTTTCCTTTCTATGTTTTTCACAGGGTGCATTTAACCCCTGGATTTCTCGCTTCCCTGGGATTCTGCAGCAGCAGCAGCAGCAGCAGCAGCAAGCTCAGGTCCCAGGAGGCCTACAGTTCCCACTCTCAACACTAGAGAGCTTTGCTGGATTATTCCCAAATCAGATACCTTTCTCAGGACAGTTTGGTCTTGCCCAAGTAGGCCAGGCTGGCCAACCAGAACCCTCACAGCAGCAGACTCCACCACAGACCCCACAGGGTGCTAACCTTGTAAGTGGAACTTATTCCATCTTGCTGCTGTAAGACAGAACATAAAGGCTGTTGTGATAATTCAAAACTTTGAAATATGACAAGAGTCTTATTATGTCTTATGTCTCCTATGCTGTTTCAACCACCGTGGAAAGCATCTTCTTATATTTTCTAATTTTAAATATAAAAATAACATTAAAATCTATTACCCTAGATTATAGTAAGTAATCAGGAGTATGTAGATGCATAATTTGCATGAATAATAACTCGTGTAGAAGATAAAACATTAGTGGATATTGCTAATGCAAATGATACATGGGAAGCTAGCTCTAGGAAAAGCAGATCAAGAATTTTAAGTAACAACTCGAGTATGATTTGTTTATATGATTTTCTGGGTTTGTTTGTCTGTTTTCTCCAGATGTCCTATGCGGTTCCCTTCAAAGCACCTCAGGATCAAACACAGGTGAGTGGACAGAAGAATCCCATGGCTAACACAGATGTGGCTTCCTGCACTCTCTATAGCACTACCTCTTGCTCCCCTGGGTCTCCAGCATAAGGGCTTGTCACCTGTGGATCACCCATCACTGGCTAGAGGCACCATCACTGGCCTCTAGACATCTACTGATGCTGGGTTTACTTGATTCTCTAAGAACAGGAGCCAAACAGAATCTCTGGGACCCTTGCATACCTACAACATCACTATGAAGAGGGAAAGAGTTCAGTAAGGCAGGACACGTCTTCTGTGTATTTAAGTGCCGAAACCAGGGAACAACTAAAGAGCGATCCCAGGAGCTGACTCTGTACCCTCTCAAACTTTGTTTCAGAGAATCTTGCATTTATGTAGATATAAATAATACACATTATAGTGATCATATTTTTATTGCACAATAACACTAACATACATTATTCATCTCTTATAAAACTCCACTGGAAACGTCCCACACTCTTGAATGCAGTGTTTATGATTTGCATCACGTTATAATTAAGTGAAAATCTTCCTTCAATAATAAAAAATTAATTTTATATTAACTAACAAATTTGTTATGTTAATACAGACAGTCCTGTTAATACTAGCTAATTATATAATACCTAAGATTCAAAGAAATAGGGCTACATATAAATCACTATTCACATGAAGACTATTACTTGCTCAAACAAAGTTAGTTTGTATCTTCTGTAAGTATTATTATGCAATTAAGTTTCACTCCCACCGCCATTACATAATAACACAATTCTAGACATTATCTCATTGCGTATTGCAAGTATGTAGAGAGTCAGATATGTGACAAACACGATTACTTCATTTCAAGGACCGGGAAACATAGTTTTAACGAGATTAAGTGTCTTATCCCAGTGAACTAAATACCTGAATTAGAAGTCAGTACTCTTCCCCGTTTTTAACCACTAATCCAGCTGTCTACAGTGGCTTTACATCAAAAGCTTAGTGGGCAATTTTGAAAATTGCAAACACCAAGCCCCACCTTAGGCGCTCGGTATCACTTGCTTGACCAGACAAATATTGTTGGGTTTCTGAATGTTTAATTTTTACTCTTGTCCAGGATAAAAACCTATTATGCAAATTGTATTTATTTCAGAAACACGGTTGTTTTATCTTCAAATGTTATAGCTAGTGTACTCATCTGATGACACAAAACATAACACAGTGTTAAACAATGTATCCATGTACCATGCTCCTTATTTTCCACAGGTTCTTTATGTACATGCACATAGACATAACTAGAATCCCAACGGACGGCAACAATGGTGCTTTTATTTGTTTTATCACTTCCTAGGTTTCTCTAATATTCTAAAATTCATAAAGATTATTCTTAAAATGCATTTAGATTTATTACATCTATGAGTGCTTTGCCTATGTGTATGTATGTGCACCATAGGAATGTAGCACCTCAAGAAGTCAGAAGAGGGCATTGGATGTCTTAGAACTGGAGTTAACTGGTGGTTTGAGCCACTATGTGTGTGCTGGCAAGGAAACCCAGGTCATCTACTGGAGGAACACGTGCTTTTAATCCTGAGCCCTCTTGATTGCCCAAGAATTATTGTAACAAAATGGAAATCATTAAGAATTTAATTTCCTTTTCATTCACTAGGCAGAACTTCTAATATCATGTTCTGTAGAATTACAATTCTCAAGATTATAGGAAAAATACTGCATAGACTATCTCTCCTCAGAGGCTTGCATACTAACCTGTATATAGCATTTTTAAGATACTATTTGTTACAAGAACACATGCTTCATTTACTTAGTTGAAGCCTAAGTTCTTTAAGTATGTAACTCTAAAAATGAAGTCCGGCATCACTTTGGGTACAAAGTTGTTTCTAAATTTGGCAACACTGTGAAAGTGCTATGCACAGTTCAGTATTTGCTTGGGATGGTATTTCATACGTATAATACCAGGTTAAAGGTATTACTGATATTAAAAGAGTGAGAAATATTGCTCATCCTGACCTAATGAAAATTCCTGTGTACTTCTGTGTTTACACATAGATGTTTGGGTACTACCCAGTCTACATGTTTCTGCCCTGGGAGCAACTTCAACAAGTGGTTACTTCATCACCTCAGCAAACAGGCCCGCAGCTATTTGAGGAGCAGGTACTATGTGGGTTTGGTTTTAATCTGATTAGTTCAATTTTGGAAAAAGGTAAGTACCCTAAGAAAAGAATAATTGAGGATAGATAGTGCGCTCAATCACTTGACCTCACAGAACAGGACATGGTCTCTCTCCTAGAAGCAAACTCTAAACTAATGTGGCAACACACTAAGCCTATAATCTCAATGAATAGTCAGTAAATGGTTCTAATAAAATCAGGTTCAAAACTGATTTTTTTCTGAATTGGATTTTTCTTACATTTAAAATCTACAAGTACTCATTATATATATACATATACACATATATTTATATCACATATATTACATATATGTATGTATATACACATAAATATATATGTACATATAATAATTTATTGGTAATATATGTGATATAAATATATTTATGTGCTTATTATGAAAACACTAAAATATGAAAGATTGCAAAGTAAAATACTTGTGATCACTAGAACTTGAAATACAATTTGATACCATATATTCATTTTCTAAGCCTAAAACAAATTTTGAGAATTCAGTTTAAATTCAGATCTCTCATGATATGTGTTAAAAGATGTCTTAACATTCAATGTTGATTTTTGAAAGCTAAAACTTGTAGACTTTCAAAAACATTTAATTAATGTAAAATGCATATAATTTTAAGTGATCATTTTTCAAAAATTTATTACAAAAATTGTCACAATTAATCTAATACCTTTTTCAAAATTCTGACAGATACCATTCTATAATCAATTTGGATACATACCACAACAAGCAGAACCTGTGAGTAAATGCATAATTTTAATATATAAAAATATATTTGATACTCCTTACTTCTTTATTAAACACAAGTGTGTCTTTCAAATAAAAATCACCAAGAGCATCTAGATGGATGAAGTCAGATTACCTATACATTGTTATGCAGACGCACATAAGAAACCATAGAAAGATTTCTTAGGTGCACTTGCATGGACTTACAGAACTTGCATTGGATGGTTTTGGAAGGAGAATACTCAAGTACTAGTCAGTCCTGGAATGGGAATGCTCAGGGAGTAGGGGTGTTCTCTGAGTGTCTTAGGGATCAGATAGAAGGTAATAGAACAAGTCTGAGGCTGTGTCTGGGGAGCAAGTAGTAACCAGGATGTGAGGTCTCTTGTACTTGGTCTCTTACCATGACACTAGAAAATCTCATATTCCAAGCTTCATGGCATTCAGACACAGCATTCCCTGAAGTTGATGCTTTATAGACTTCCACACCTGAGGCAGAACCGAGTGTCCGTTCTCTCCTGCCTACAGTGGCCTTTCTCTTTCTCAAATCTAAACTCATAAGAAGTTGAATTGTTCTGGAGTGCTTTGGTTGGCAAAGGAATGTATGCTGATCCATCACTGATTTAGACCTCTTTACCCTTCTGCTTCTTCAGGATGTACAAGGAGGACAGCATCATTTAGCTGTCGACACCTTTGTAGGCACAGCTCCAGAAACTCCTGGGATGGTAAGATTCTTTACAAAACCTTGCGGTAACTGGAAATTGAGAATGAGAACTTCCAAGTTCCTTCAGTAGTATTCATTTACTGTAAACACTGTGTCTTAGTTAGGGTGAAGAGACACCATGACCACAGCAACGCTTATAAGGAAAACGTTTAATTGCGGTGGCTCACACACTGTTTCTGATATTCAGTTCATTATCATGTGGGGAGCATGGCAGAGTGCAGGCACACATGGTGCTGGCTATGTCTTGATCAGAGGCAATATGGAGTAGACGCAGACACTGGGCAGTATCTTGACCATAGAAATTGACCATAGAAATCTTCAAGACCTGCCCCCACAATGACACACTTCCTCCAACTTGGCCACACCTACTTCAACAAAGCTACACTTCATAATAGCACCACTCCTACCAGCTTATAGGGACCAATTACATTCAAACTACCACATACTGTTACAATTATCATCAACAATTACTGATCTTCCCCCTGTAATCTTTGTTAGTCAAGATCTAAATCATTCAATTCCTCAAGTATTTACTGAGAAACTTTTTCCAGGAACTCTTCTGTGTACCTTATTTAAAAGTTGGGGTACTATTGGCAGTTGATGACTTGGAGAGGGAAAGTCATTTTTCTTTGGTGGTGTAATCACTAATGGCTAACACATGCATTAATGGATGAACCACACCAATGTGTTTAATAACATTACTAATTGGATGCAGTGGGGTATGTTAATTTAAAAAAAAGTGGAGGAGGAGCAGGAAGAAAGGTAGGAGAAAGAGAAGCACCTGAAGTTAAGAGACAGATGTGCTAGAAAACTCCAAAAAAAGTTAGAAGGGAAATTGTGGGGTGGATATAATCATAACACATTGCATACATGTAGTGGCATTTCATCTGTATTTTAATAAATAAAGCTTGCCTGAAGATCAGAGAGTGAAACAGCCCCACTGGTCAGCCTTACAGACCAGGCAGTGGTGACACACACCTTTAATTCCAGTAGCCACACTAGCTCCATAGAAACCCGGCAGTGCATGCCTTTAATTCTAGTGGCACACACCGTTAGTACCAGAACTAGAGAGGATTATAAAATGAGAGAAGACAGCTCTCAGTCTTAGTCTCATTCTGAGATTCCTGGAGGCAGGATCACCATNTTACAGACCAGGCAGTGGTGACACACACCTTTAATTCCAGTAGCCACACTAGCTCCATAGAAACCCGGCAGTGCATGCCTTTAATTCTAGTGGCACACACCGTTAGTACCAGAACTAGAGAGGATTATAAAATGAGAGAAGACAGCTCTCAGTCTTAGTCTCATTCTGAGATTCCTGGAGGCAGGATCACCATTTCAGACTGAGGTAGAGGTAAGAGCCAGTGGCTGACTGCTTTGCTTTTAAGATCTTCGGGTTGGACCCCAATTTCTGTCCCTGAGTTTTTGTTAGTCATACTTCACATACATGTATAATGTTCTCAAAGAATAAATTGAAAAGTAGCTATAAATATAAAACCATGCTTATGAGATATAATCACAACCTTTCTAAGATAGTTTATGAGCTATAAAACCAATAAGACATGTATTGTTTAATGTGATGCCTATTTGTGCCCCTCAACCCTTTAGCTTCATATTCTTCCAAGTTTTAAGGGTGTACTTGGAGATGTAACCACTTTGTCGTGTTCTTGATCTTACAGCCCACAGAAGGTGGTCCACTGTATTCACAAAGAGAACCAGTCAACTTTAAGCATGACAATGCAGGAGTTTTCATGCCTTCAACTTCCCCAAAACCAAGCAGCAAGAATGTTTTCACTCCTGCAATAGACCCAACTATTGCCCCTGTACTTCCAGATCAAAAGGTAGGGTGACCAAAGATTCATTTTATGAAATAAATTGTTCTCTATGGTCTATGTGAGAAATTAATTTATAGGATCAGACATCATAATAAAAGTACAAGTAAGTAATAATATATTGCCATAAAAACAGCCAACAATTATTATTTTAAATCAATTTTTGAGAGTGTAAATAATTTTAAATGTAATATGAGCTTGTGAATCTTCTTTCTCACTAGGTCAAGACTGATAAACTAAGAGAGCCATAAAACATTGTCTTAATCACTCGGAGATTTTGGTAGGTTTTTTTTTGCCAAGATTATATCTTAAATGCCCTGACAATTTTTAACAAAAAAAAATCATTTGAAAATTAACAAAGAATTCTTAGCATAAAGATTATAGAAAAACAAGCAAGTGTTTAAAACTGCCTACAAAGACCACACCAATTATGAGATTTGCCTAAATTTTAAAAATCAAAATTAACTTCTTAAAGTCATATCTGCCTATACTATAAACTTGATATGAGTCACATAAATACTGAGTATATTGTTTCTGTATAAAAGAAATCACATGTTCTCTACATAGTCAGTCCTCCCAAGACATCTTTTCACTTTGCTAACTAAATACTGTGATAATGTTAATATCTCCTTGTTTTAAATAAAGTATAGTAAAATAATAAAAGAATTTCATAATGACAGAGCAATTTCAAAATTAATTAATTGTATCCTAAATATAACCATGGTTAGATATTTGTTTAAATGAAGTTGGTTGGCTACTGAAGATGCATTATTCATTTATTAGGAAAGCATCCTTGAAGTTATACTACTAATAAAAACACACATAGAAAGGAATGCAAAGTCATTTAATAAGCAAACTAAAGGACAAGGTGTTTCAGATTTCTCATGAGCTCATTCAGGCTCTTCTGGAAGAAGCAACATTGAGCAGACTTCAATAGAAAAGGGCCTTTAGGAACACAGTCAGAAGCAAGGAGCATCCTTTTCTCTCTAGAAAAGTACCTCACTGATGCACTATTTAAATCGTGCAAATCAATTCAAGCTACTGGTACCAAACCTGAAAGGTGTTTCAGAACAGTGTGAGCTTTGGCCAGTGTAAAAGTTCCAGTGAGATGTTTTTGTTTCTTTTACGAAAGATTTCAAAATAGCTACACAACTTTATTCAAAGGAACCTACTAATACTGAAACTCTGTTCTTTCTTACTTTCAGGGAGAAGATATGATGGTACCTTCGCTGTCTTTTAGATCATTTTCCTCTTCTATACTGATAGATATTTGTTTAATGGTATAAACCTCTTCACTAGTCTCCTAATTTTCTTTACTTATTATACTCTTCATGTCACAAGAAATTAATACACCATGTAATAAGTTCTACCTTTGCAAGGTTGTTTTTCCCAAAGATTCTGTAATTACGCTTAAATAATCTAGAAAATAACAATACTAAAAATAAAGCTCATAATAGAAAATTAATTTGATAACTGTATTAATAAAGATGTCTCTAAAATTGTGCCATTAAAGAAAATAAATATGTACTGTCAATAGATTTATGATGAATGTGGTAATTGGTAAAAATGAGATAAACTATGAGTATACCTTTCTCATGTCAACATCTGCTTGTTTTTGCTAATCCCATTCTGTCAGCTTGCTTATGATTCATTCTCCATCAAAGTCAATGTTTTGTTCCGTCTTGATTTGTGTTTTTGTTTGTTTGTTTGTTTAGACAGGGTCTTACCCTATAGCCTTGACTGTCCTGGAACTAAGTATGTATATTAGGCTAGCCTTCAATGCATATAAATCTACCTGTTTCTTCCTCTGAGTGCTGGGATTAAGCACCATGCCTGGCCCTCCAAAATTATTTCAAAAACAGATATTGACCGTGTGTGCTCTCTTTATAACACAACTACATAGAAAGATGGGTGCCGAATGCAAAGGGACAGAAAGAAGGTGCCCGCTTATTTGGGGAGACAGCAGTCTACAGACACTGGGACATGGATTTTGAATTTCATCACATTTGGATTTGAATCTTGAAGATGTCACTTAAGTTTAGGTCTCTATTCTCAGTTGTAAAAAGAGCAGAGTGAGACATGAATTTTAGAATTTCTGAAAGTACTGCTTGAAATAACATGCAAGTACTCAAGAGTTACTTTTCTCTTTTTCACACATGAACCTAAAAGTACTTTCAACTTCTTTTCTCAAATTCAGATCTTTAGCAAAATTTACAGAAAACGGGAAATTTAGCATTTAATGTACCTTATATGTATGTTTGTAGAAGCATGTTATACTGGCTGTGAAGAGACATCATGACTACAGCAACTCTAATAAAGGAAAATCATTTAATTGGGCAACTTACATATTCACAGGTTTAGTCCACTATCGTCATGGTAGACATGGCAGCATGCAGGCAGACACAGTGCTGGAGCAGATGTGTCTTGAGCATAGTAGACCTCAATGCCAGCCCCCACAGTGACACACTTCCTACAACAAGATCATACCTACTCAACGAAGCCACACCTTCTAATAGTACTACTCCCTATGAGTTTATGGGGGCCAATTACATTCAAACTAACACATATGTGAATCTGCATATGTTAAAGATGAATGAGTTAATAAATTGATACATGTGATATTATTCAAAAATCTGGTGTTCCAGTGGTAAAACACAATGACATATTAAAATTTGCAGGCAAATGGATGGATCTAAAAAAAACCCCACATATATGAGGTAACCCATGTATATAATATGGACTCATAAGTGGCTTTTAGACATAAAACAAAGAAAAATCAGCATACAATCCACAACCACAGAAAATCTAGACAACAAAGAGCACCCTAAGAAAGACATACATAAATCTTCATTGGAAGGTGTAAAAGACAAGATCTCCTGAGTAAATTGGGAACATGGGGATCACAGGGGAGGGTAGAGGGGGAGAGAGAAGGAAGAGAGGGGAGCAGAGAAAAATGTAAACGAAAAAATTAAAACCCCACAAAAAAAATGCTATTATAAAAAATTTGATGTTCACCAGGCAGTAGTGGTGCATGCCTTTAATCCGGTGCTCGGGAGAGGCAGTGGCAAATGATCTCTGAGTTACAGGACAGCTAGGGCTGTTACATAGAAAAACTCTGTCTCAAAAAAAGAAAGAAAGGAAGGAAGAGAGAAAGAAAGAATGAATGAAAGAAAGGAAAATAGAAAAGAAAAGAAAAAAGTGATGTTCAAGGTTCTACAGTTGATCATATTTTGTAGGATCTTACCTGTTTCTGCATTTAATAGTGTTGTTGTAACTCTGAATCTACTTTTTCTCTATGGATGAGCAACCCATTAATCACCAACTGTGCCTTCATTTTATTCTGTGTACTTTCCGCTAAGTTCATGTAATTAAGGAATGTAATCCTCAGTGCTTGACTGAGCTCCTAATATCAGATATGACAAACACCAAGAAGTTTAATGAACCTCAGGTGTTCATCAGCTAAAAGCACTGTTTTCCCAAAATTACAACCATTGAGAAAATCATTTTTAAAGTTACATGATGTAATTTAAATCAAGTACTGCGCCCTTTTGTCTGCTAAGTACCTGGCCAGCAAGGGGCCCTGATCCTGTACCAGATGATCCATCAGAGGGGTGAGTGTGTTACTGACAAGCAGCAGAAGCCACAGAAAGGGAGCAACATTCCTCAACACACTAAACTCTCTGGTCATTCTGCAGGGGCTTCTCTCCCCAGTTACTACCTCTCTCTTCCTAATCCATCCTAGCTTGCACCCAGGCTCCCCTTCCCTTCTTAGGGGCCAGAAGATCCTCCAGCTCAGCCTGTTTGGGGGCTGGGTGGGACAGGGTGGTGAGTGCAACCAGCTGGAGTACGTTTGTTTCACTATTCCTGCAGGCAGCAAGCTAGCCCTTTTGTCTGCAAGGTCCCTGGACAGCAAGGGG
>LOJH01038787.1:0-14976 GCA_001685095.1 Ellobius talpinus | reverse complement strand
TATGTATATATGTATATATGTATATATATGTATACACACACATATATATATGTACTCTGGATTTAATTAAAAATTAAGTTTTGAAAATCTCTGACAACTAAGGGACAATACACTATCTACCTTTGTCATATCTATCATCTTTCTCTGTCTATTAATCTGTTATCTATCATTGATCTACTTATCATTGTGCACATACATATTCATACAAATTCACATATTATTTTATTCTGCTTATTATTCATGAAATTCAGCCCCATGCCAAACTAGATTTATATCCCATATAAGAGGCAATAAATAGGCTGGTTGTGTTTCAAAAGGGCATTGTTCTCATGGGAATATGGATAGACTTGGGTTAACTTTAGCAGTTATTTGACTGCCATATACCAGGTCATGTTGACAAAGACCCGTGTCTTTCCTAGATATACTACTACCCATGATTTGAGTAAGTCAGAAAGTGTTTCCATGAAAATTGCTGCACAATGGCAGATTGCATATCATCATCGTTTTATGACACATTCCCATTAAAAGTAACCTGTTACATCAAATATCTGCAGTCAAGGAATGTTTAAGCCTTCTGTTAGTGTCTAATCATATGCAAATGTTATTCAGACATTACTAAACCTTACAACTTTTCCTACTCTTTGTCCACTGTGCTGCTGTTCTTTTTTCCCCAAACAGATTTCCGTCTTTCAATTAATGATTATTTTCCCCATCTTAAACACATCAGTATAACTTTTAAAATCAGAATCACCTGAATCTGTTTATTGTTAAATGTTATCGTTAATAGCAAGTTGGTTTTCTTAAAGTATTAAAATAAAAACACACCACTTCTTCTTCCACAATTTTCAGCAGAGAGAGTTAGAACTGCATCTTAACATGGCTGTCTTTACTTTAATGCTGCTGAAGACCAAAGAGAATGAAACCAGAGCTACTCTAAAGAGTTATTTTCATCCTCTGCTTTTTTCAACCACACCTGATGTTGTTGATTTCAATCTTATGTCCTTAAATCCTTACATATGAAGACAAAATAATTGCAAAAAAATCTCACAAATGGTGCACATATTTGAATAACTGAGCCTTTTAGGTTGGTTTCTCCTTGTGCAGTCAAAAACAGATAACTTTCCCAAGGTGTGGGTACCACAGACCACATATGCACATGTGGAGAACTCAATTCTCCATTTCAGTTAGAGTAACTAATCTGGTCTCTTTCTACTCTCTCTGTCTACTGTTTTTTTTTTTTAAAAAACTTGTTTACTTGTTTTAAAATCCTAGATTTAAATTTTCTATTTTTTATTTCCTTAATTATCTCTTTCTTCTCCTATCTTATATTTTTAAAAAGTCTCAATTACTCCAAAAATGTTTAATTGAAACTTTTGAGAAAGCATACTTGTTACTGAAAAAAATTAATCAGCAAAATCAGTGAACTAATTTTAATGATGATTACTATTTTAATGGGTGAATATTTTTAGCTCCATCTGGAATGCGAAAACGCTCTCTGACTTGGTGAGATTTAAAGTGAGCACAAACTGCGTTGTGCCACATCTAACAAGCACAGCACATTATCTTAATTCCAGTTAGAAATATATTTATAGAAGAGATTAAATGCTGCAGTGCAGGTAATGAATAAATGATGCAGGAGAGGAAATTCTGATAAGTGGGTAATAAGAGGATCCCTGAATGGCTGTAGCCCACTAACTGTCCTGCCGAGAATTGCAGTGATTCCATTCTGTCCCGTTTTTCTTATTTTATGAGGAAAAAATATATCTATCCATTTAGGTTAAAGCTGTAACCTACCGTATTATACCTGGCGGGGTGTGTTTATGACTCTCATTAATCAGACTTGAGTGCTGTGTGTCCACTTTTTAGTCAGAGCAGAGAATGGAATTTTCCATAGAACATCATGTTATGAATAGCTCTGAATAGCCATGTTCCCATAAATAAGGCCTCTATGAAACGTGCATTGTAGAAGGCTCTGCATGGAATATCCTTGCTGATAGTTTTTGACCTCGGTATCTGTTATGTGAACTACATTTTCTGTCATTTGTTTTCACAGTTGAAGCATTAGATGAAACCATAATATTTATGACTACACATTTGTTCACTGTCAGTGTAATATATTGTGCGACTGCATTCTGCTATGTTGGTGAGGGACAGGGAGAACCCAGAAGGGAGGGGGTCAAGTTTTATGCAGACTGCCTGCACAAAGACAAATGTGAAACTCACATGTTTCTTCTATAAGAGCCTTATGAGTAAAATTAAGTTTCTTAAAATATTTTTATAGTAAACTGCTGGTATGTTTTTCAGCCTCGTGGAATCAGAGATGAAGACAGTAAGAATAATCAATAGCATCGGGCCATCATGCTTTATCTGGACATGGGAGACGATGCACTGACAACTGCTCCTTGGTGTCCTCCATGGCCAAGGACAATGACCTCCAAGAAGAAAGCAAAACTGCCACACAGTTCTTTTTTTCTCTTCAGAACACTTGGGATAAATGAACAAAAGGGGCTCTTGACTTCAGTGGCAACCAACTTGAAACAAAGTATTTCATCACTGGCAACAATCATCCATCACCCAGCAAAGAGACATATCAACCAACTATTAACCGAGGAACCCTGAGCCAGGAAATAGTCACTGGAGCAGACCGTGTGGACCCCAACTTCCTCTCCTGTGGCAAAAAAACAAATAAAAAAATAAAATAAAAAATAAAATAAATAAAAGAGTTTGGTTTCTCCGAGGGACGTTTTTGTTAGCAGTGCTTCCTACTGAAAGCATTTTTCTAACCTTCTATAACAAATGAAACAGTCACCTTATTAGATAAACGTTTGGTTCCATTTTCAGGGATATGATTTTACGTCTTTTAAAGCATCTCTATATCTGGAGAAAACGCCATATGGTGGCTGCTCTGAAAGAGTTTCTTTTTCACATCTGTGATCAAAGTCAGTATACTATCCTCTCTGGGCGTCATTTACACAACATACCTACCTCCTCCTCAATTGAATGATGAAAGTTTCTTTTATAATATATACCATAGAGTGAAATTTTATTCCTTCAGTACACTTAACTAGCAGCAATGAATAAAATCTTGGTTTGAAGTTTAGATTTCAGCACTCCAAAGTGGATAGAAAACAGGAATGCTATGGCTTCTTGCTTACTGTATAAAGACATGCTTTCTCAACTTAACAGGAAGAAATTAAGATACAAAGGATTCTATGGCCACTCTTGCAGCTCCGCTGCATTGTGTTTTTCTGGTGGTGCTTTTATATGCAAGATGTGAGGAACAAAGGACCATAAACATTTATATAATGAAATATCCTCCCACCTTCTAAAGCCTATTGTGAAAAAGGCAGATAAGACAGCAGCTCACCTGCCACCCTGGACTTTGATAACAAGCCACAATTGTTTTATTTAATTCCCTTCATTCAGGTTCCTGTTTTCTCTGAAGATTTTCATTTGAAAAGTTTATAATTTCCCGAAACCCACTTGTAACTATAAAGATCACCCCCAAGGACTTTGGCTCTGATCTCTGACACTGCTCATATAATCAGCTCATCATTTTTGAGCCTTTCTCCTTCCTAATTCCACATCTGATTCACAGTGCATAATCATATTGATGTTCTCATTATTCAAATTTCTAGGCCTTTTACCTGCCTCATTGTGTGTGTGCATATGTGCATGCATGTATGAGTGTGAATATGATTCTCTCTGTGTGTGTACTTGTCCCTATGTTTGTGTATCAATGTGTACAACATACATGTATATCTGTATTCATTGTGGACAGAGATTGACATCAGGGCATTTTCTTTAACCATTCTTCACCATATTTTATGAGGCAGAGTATCTTTCTTTTAATGTTATTTTATGTGTACGAATGTTTTATATGCATGTATGTTTGTACATTACTACATATGCGCCTGATGCTCAAGAAGGTCAGAAAAGTTAGCAGGCCTCCTGGACCTGGAGTTACAGATGACTGTGAGCCACCATGTGAATGCTGGGAACTGAACCCTACTGCTGGGCAAAAAAAGCAATTGCTTAATAAGTCGTATCTCCTGCCACAGGGTCTCTCAGCATTCCTGAGACTCCCAAGTTCAGCTAGACAAGCAGACTACCAGGTTTCCTGTCTTCATCTCTTCAGAGTTGAATTTCATACAAAGCTTTTTATATTAAATCTAGAGGATTCATCTGAGTTTCCCACACTTGTTTGGCAAGCACTTTGCTTACTGAACCATCTCCTCAGCCTCACCTTCTTTTTTCTACACCTCTCACATATTACTGTTTCTTGTTCAGTCTTTAACATTAGTAGAGAAGTATCAGTCCTAAAGAAAGAAAGGGGATCCCTGACACTTGAAACAGAAAAAGATAAGTCAATAGACCCACACATTGAGACTGCATTTTTCAAGTTTAGAAAATATATTTATGTGTATGTGTCTGTCTGTAGGTCTTTGCATATGAGTGATGTGCCTATGTAAAAGTATATCAAAGGGTTGAAGGGGAGAACAGAGAGGGGAGCAAGAAAAATGTAAAGCTCAATAAAAATAATTTAAAATGTAAAAAAAAAGTATATCAGAGGCTTTGGAGCTGGACTTATAGGCAGTTGTGAACCTCCCTGTGTGGGTACATGGAAATGAACTAATGCCTCTGGGAGCACAGTATACCTCCTTAAAACCATTGAACCATTTCTCTAATCCCTGAATTAAACATTTTTGTAATCCAAATATAAATGAGAATACAGGTGACCTTGTAATTTTGTGATACAGATTCAGACAAATCATGATGTAGTTACTTTTCTATCCTTGTGACAAAGATCCATGACCATAAGCAGCTTGGAGAGAAATGAATTTATTTCTATTTCATTTTGCAGTTTGTAGTCCATCACCTAGGGAAGTCAGAGTAGGAACTTGGGCCAAAAATCTAGAAACAACTGAATTAGAATAAGTGGAGGAATGCTACTTAAGAGCATTTTCCCCATGACTTGCTCAAGTGCTTGCTTAAATCATCCAGGATTACCCTGGAGGCACCAGCTTTCATTGCATGGACCCACCCACATCAACCATCATCTAGCAAGAAAATATACCACAGGCTTGCCCACATGCAATATAGTGCAAGCATTTTTTTTTCAGTTGAGGATCTTTTCCCAAATGACTATAGCCTATATAACCTTTACATAAAAACAAGCCAATACAAGTCATATCTACATAACTTGCTAAGTAATCTGTCACAAAACCTTTAGGAAATTGATGTTTCTTAGCTATTATAAGCAAAAACACAGAAATGGAGTAAATGATGCAAAATTGGCTGATGCATATGACAAAAAGAACTCTTTTGGGTCTATTACAATCAGGTCAACCAAAAATGCTTGACTAACACCGATAGATTCTCTTCACCTCATTAACTGTTTCCTCAAAGATATTAGGGTCTTCAGCAAGGCACTGAAAAGTTGCCCCTCTACTCTGCCAACGTCTGCCTATCCTTTAGAATGTCTAATTTCTTCATCCATGCCCTGTGGCTTTTACATAGCTCCTTTAATCCATTTTTGACTCCAGAGAACGAATGGGTGCTTGCTTTATCATTATACACTGCAAATGGCCCTGTCCACTAAGACACCAATCGAAAGCTATTCAAAATTTTGGGTTAATCTCTCTTTTCTACATATACATTCTCACTATATCACCTGCTTCCTGTGGCAGCTGGAGGTGGTCATGCAACTAAAATCACATGACTCCTGTCACTTGGCTACAGTGTTACAAAGTCTGGCTTTTGGTCACAGGTTTCCAGAATCTACCATATCTTTCTGTTCCTTTACTGATTTCACTGACTATATATAGATGAAATTAAACAAATCCATCAGTAACAGAAAGGGGTCCCTGTATGAGATCCTTGATAACCAGGATGGTGTCTTCTGGGCCTATGATGAGAAAAGAAACTTCTACTGCATTACACCACTAAAATATTACTGCCCATTTGTTATAGCTTCTAGCATAATCCATAAACTAGCCAGGAGTTGAGTTCACAAGCAGGAAGTACTTTTCCTTTCAGAAGGAAGTGCCCGGTGCTCTAGTTTGCTTTCTGTTGCAGTGATAAACAGGTTGTCCAAAGGCAGCTTGGGAGGAAGGGGTTTGCTTGGCTTACAGTATACTGTCTATCATGGAGGGAAACCAAAGCAGGAAGTCAAGGCAAGCACTGAACTACAAAACAAGGGGGAGACATTTTTATTGGCTTGCCTCTCTTTGTTGCTCAGCACCTTTCTTACACAGCCCAGGCCCACTTACCTAAGCACAATACTGCTCATAGTGGCCTAATTCCTCCAACATCAATTAGCAATCAAGGAAACGCCCCCAAGCTTGCCACAGGTCAGTCTGATAGAGGCGATTTCTCATCTGAGATTCTGTCTTCCTCGGTATGCTTAGGCCTGCATCAAGCCAACAAAACCAACCAATACAGCCTGCTTTGAGGAGTCAGGATTTGTGTGACTGAGGTGTGCATGGTCTATTGTAAGTACAGTAATGTATTGGTGCTACTAGCCCTGCGGAGGAAAAGGCCATGTAAAGTAGTTTTTAAAAATATGGAGGCATGTACTGGGAAGGGGGGCAGAAGTGACAAGTGGTGACCACTTAGGAGGGAAGAATCAAAATATAGTAATTTTGTTACGATAATTATCACCACATATGCTACCCAGACTAAAAGATAAGTACAAAGAGACCAATCTCTACTCTTTTGAAAACCCACAAGCAAGCATACTGACAGTGGGAGCAAAAGCAAGAGAGAAAGAGAAGAGTATGTGTAGATAGGTAGATGGCTTGGACAGACACATACATGTTCTGTATAGCAGACATGCTTAAGAAGCACCTATAAACACAGTGTAACTTATGTTTAGACTTGTAGAGGCCAACATTCTGCCTTGCATTTGTCACAGTAGGAGCGATGGGGAGGCGTATGAGGACTTACTGCTTGTGACTTTAGGATCCCATTAAAACTTGCGGTTTTCTAACATTTAATCTCTGTGCCTTGAAGCATTATAGTTTGAGGGGGCATACCTCACTACAAAGTAAGTCTTGAACAAATTATTTCTTTGTTAACAGAACTGAGATAAGAGGAAAGAATGACAGAGGGACTATGCAGGGACCAACTTCTGAATGTGAGGCCAAGCTGGCAATGGAATTCTTCAGGAGCTCTCAGGTAATCCCTGTTATGGACTCAAGCTAAGGCCTATAACCATGTAGAAGAACTCACTGGTTACAGGTTCTGTGTATGCCATTATCGTGTCTGACATCACTAAGGTCAGACAAAAGCAGCTATCCAATGTTCCTACAAATATTAACTACCCTTAATTTTCTACAGCTTTGAGCAAATGGAACTCAGAGCCTTCAGCTGTACTTCACAACTATACATTGGAATGAGTCACACCATACCACATCCTCCATCTAACAACAGACACATACTCCTGCTTGGTGATCACTATGGCTGCCCCTTGTGAAGAGCAGCCAAAGAGATATGCATTAAGGATAAGCTTCCTTTAGTAGTGAATTCCCCAAGCATGTGCAAATCTCAGTTCTACATGAACACATTAGCTGCTATAGTGATGGCCAAATCCATTAAATTACACTGATGGGTCACAGAGGACCCATCCTTGAACTGGACAAGACTCGTGCATTCTTGTTTCCTAGGCGGGGTGTACCACAAGGTACCTAAGTCAAGTGGAGGGAAGGTAATCAGAGGGGTTTGCTCTTCTGTGAGCATATAAATAACTGATCAATATGGAAACCGGGGTTCATTACTTTCTGAACTGTTGTCAGGTTTATACTCAAATATTATGTGGAAAGAATATTTTAAAGACTATAAGACATTTAGGAGCCCGTTCTAAATGGCTGATAGTGGGGAATCCTTAGTCATAATAAATAAATGGGTCCAAATAATGCTAACTGTAGCCCCTACTATACGTTTCAGAGGTTAAAAAAATCATACTTTGCTGACAATGACTAGTTCAAGAGATGTCTCTATGGCAATGGTGACATATTTCTAATTCTTTTATTCATTTTTTAAATTTTTCGCTCAAAAATTATATCCCGACTGCAATTTCCCCTTCCTTCCTTCTTCTCAATACCCCACCCACCTCCTTTCTCCCCCAGATTCACATTTCCCTTGTTTCCCTTAAAAAAAAGAAAAGAGCAGACATTCCAGGGATATCAACCAACCATACATATAACAAGTTACAGTAAGACTAGACTCAAACCCTCATATCAATGCCAGACAAGGTATTCCAGTAGGAGGAAAAGGATCCCAAGCACAGGCAGAAGAGTTAGAGACATGCCCCACACCCACTGCTGTGAGTCCCACAAACACCAAGCTACACAACTATAACAAATATGCAGAGGCCCTAGCTCAGACCCATACAGGGCCTGTGACTGTCACTTCAGTCTCTCTGAACCTTGTTTAGTTGATTCTGTGGGGTGTGTTCTCATGATACCCTTAAACTATCTGGTTCCTATAATCCTTCCTCCCCTCATCTGCTGGATTATCCTAGCTAGGGTTTAGTGTCTGGCCATGGATCTCTGCACCTCCTCCCAACAATTACTAGATAATGCCCATCTAATGAGTATGAGTATATAGCAGAATATCAATAGGAATCTTTTCACTGAGTCTTTTTTTTCAGTTGTGTTTGGATCAATTTTGGGTCTCTGAGCTGTCTTGCCTGTTTCCTGGTCATCCAGGCAGTGTCAGTGGGCCCTGTCTTGTGGCCTGAGCCTCAAGTTGGACCAATCAACTTCTTCACCACCATTGTCCTAGTACAACTTGAAGCAGGAATGATTGTAGGTCGAACGTTTTATGGTTAGGTTGATGTCCCAGTCCCACTGCTTGGAGCTTTGCCTTGTTATAGAAGATGGCTGGTTCAGGTTTTGTATCCCTCATTATTATGAGTTTTCACTAAGGTACATGTCATAGATTCCCCAGACTTCCAGCTACTCTTCTAAGTTTCTACATCACCCTCAAAATGCCCTCAAAATCCAGTTGTATCTCCCAGTATGGGACATTTCTTATGTTCCCTTTTCATTTTTTCATTAGTACCTATCAGGCATTTCCAAGGAATTCATGCAAATGATCTTTAATTCTGTGTAATCCCCCACACTTTGCAAATGCATGAAGATTGGTAGCCAGGTTTCTAACATAGAGCTCTCGAGAATATTTTAAAAGTCTGTCCACTGAAGGAGCCTTCCAGTTTCCTAAGTTCAAATGAAGACCTGGCTCAAATGTAAGTTGAATCTATGAACGAAATTGCATCAGAATAGTTCAAATAAAAAAAATCCAGACTGCATGATTCATTTGGAAGAGCATCTCAGAAAGTGAGCCCTATTTTATAAATTCACATTTTTTATTTTTGTTCAGGATTCTGATGGTTCCAGTGGAGATTAATGATTCCTCCTCAGAGGGGAAATAAGAAGCAGTTTAATCTTGGCCTTCAATTGCCTGAAACTATTCCACCTCTGTGAACTCATTTCATATTTTAAGCTACTAAAAGAGGACTAAGGAATTTAGCAAATTCTCATGTGACTACATAGTGCTAATAGAGCAACTTGTCTTTTAGAAATTTTCCACTATTCTAAAATGACATTCAGAATCATCAACCAGAAAATAGATGGTCCCAATTTTGATTTTACTGAAAAGCATACATACATATTTATTTGATTTTTTAAAAATACTATTGTATGAAATCTTTTCTTTCCCCAGGCATTATTCTATGCACTGAGAATAATTTTCTGAACACTGAGATTGATAGAGTTCCATAGAGTGTTATAGTGGTGCTCAAAGTTAACTATGATCGAAATATCATACTACAAAGCCCAGGATAGAAAATACTCATGATTCTATATCAAGGAAGCCTGACCAAGGCTCATAACCAGCAAGACCTCCAATTCAAGCAACACTCAGCCAGTGTAAGAGATACTAGCAAGATAAACCTGGGGAGTGTGTCTCAGTCAAATGTAAGCCCCTAGAGTTTTCATTACAGAGACACTGCTATTTTCTGGTTTCACTTGTAGCCATAATTTATAGTTCTGAATTTCTGTTCCCAAGGATTAGCTTGGAAGTTTCAACTCCACCCTAGGAGTATCCCAGAAGGATGAAGTCTTCCTGAAGCACAGCGATGAGCTCATCTTTCCAAGCTCAGGCATTGGAGATCAGGAAGGATCTGGAAATTTTGTTTACTGTTCTTGGGAATGTAAATGGTATGGACAATGTGAAAAATAGTGAAAAAGTTTATAAAATAGTTTTAAGTTGGGATACCAGAACATTAGGCTACTGATGCAGATGAAAGAAGGAATTGGAGACATCTTTTCTAATTGTCTTCGACAAAAGGAAGACTTAGAATGCTTAAAGGTTAAAAAGAAAAGAACTTTCACTTGTCTGCCTCTTTAGAGCCATAGAGAACACTAACAGAGTGACTGCTCACCCTTTTTCATAGGTAATGTCATAAGAGAATACATGCTAGATGAACCAAGTAAATCTTGGTAAAGTGAGAAGCCATTAGGCAATCTTTCCTGAGCCATCCTTGAGTCTTCTGCATTATGATAGGAATGCAAAAGGCCTTTGATCAGTGGTGTTAAAATACAACAGAGTTTATGTGGTATGCCTAAAATGTACAGAACCACTCATTTCTTCAGAGTGGAGTTGCAAGGCTGAGGGTCAAATGGAGTCTGACCTGGACTTCAAGGTGAAACACTGGCAAAATATCAAGGAAGGGACTAATAGAGATCAAGTAACCCTTCAGGCAAAAAAAAAATCGCCATTATAAAACAATACAAACAAAAAAAATGGAACCAAAAATTACAAAGGAATCCAATAAGACAAAGACGTTTTCATGAACATGCAAGAAGCCATGAACTAGTAGGAGAAACTGTGGGCCCTATTCATTGCCTTCACTAGAGATTCCAAAAGAACTAGGGGGACTTGATTTGATTAAAAGTACTATATTTTCGAAAGAAACTTTAGAATTTATCATAACTGATCCAGATTTAGTCTTGAGAGTATATTGATTATATTTCTCTTATTATAAAAAATAGGTAATAAAATCTGTTTCAAATGAAGAAAAGCTTATTTTAGTTCACAGTTTCCTAGGTTTTGTTCTATGATCTTGTAGTTCTATTGCCTTTGGCATGAGGACTGGTAGTAGATTATCCAGCAATATATGGTGGAGGAAACTGTTGAACACCATTAATGGATCAATTAATTCATGAGACTAGAGCCATCATGAGACATCTCCCAAAGACTCTTTGTTTATTAACACTGCTTCATTGAGAACCAAGCCTTCAACACATAAACACTTCGGAAAAATTTACAAACCAAACCATAACATCTCCCAGACTCTATTCTCTTACCATATCACATCTTGTATCAATTCCATAATCTCCCTCTAGTACCAACAGTTGAGGACATTTAAGTTTTGGGAAAAATCCTTCAATTCCAAATCATAAAAGAGAAAAGAGTTTGAATCATCATTAAATTAATGAACAAACATAAATGCATTTAACTAATGTAAAAACCCAAGAAAAGGAAAACTGACAGACAAAAGGGAGGCATTCATGGTGATTAATATCAGAAAGTTTACATGCCATACTCACAGTAAAAGTGTTGGGACTAAGGATTCATGCTGGCACACATGTCTTTACATGATTCTGTGAATTCCAACCATCTTTACTCTCTGTGACAAGTACTTCACCCACTGAGCCATCTCACTATTGCTTCCTATTGAGTTACGTTTTTATTTTACCCTCTTAGCTGCTTGCTTTTCCTTAAATAAGCACTTTTAAATTCTAATGTACTCTTCCAGAGTAGAGATTCTGCATTGTGTAACCACTGCTTAGAAAGTTCCTTTTAAATATGTCAACAATATCAGTCTGTGCTACAGTCTTCCTAGAAGCAAGCTAGATTCCCTACCTTCACTGAATGCCAGCAATCAGAAGTGAGTCAAATGCCTCTGTGTTTACTTGTATATTATAAGTAAGCAACTATGCAGTGCAGCATCACAGTACCACAGTGCTGGTCACAGCTCCATGAGTTTGCATGGGTCAGAACATTTGCTTGTTCAATCTCAAAGCAAGATCAGCAAAAGCTAAGAACACAGTATTTGAGGCTATTGCTGTCCATGTCTTAACAAGGCTTCCTTTTCTTGTTCTCATCTGGATTTCCTCATACTCAATTTCCATCATGTCTGTCTTTCACAATCCTGAGCTCTCAAGGACTTGACAAGAAAATGTAAGATACATTCAGTCTATTTATGAGATTTCTTGTATTCTCTTCTGTTATCCTGTGTAAGGTGAAAACCCATGAAATGAGAACAGAAGATAGACAAGGATACCCATGAGATGCAAATGACAGTATCGCTCAATGTGTAGGACTGCTATAATACTGACCTATGAAACCCATAACAGATTCATGCCACATATAAGCTACCTTAAAAATAGGCTGTTGGCTATGGTTTTATGACAGATAGAAACTGTCCTGAAAATCCTTTCTGAAAAAGCAGTTCAGATTTAATAATAGTATATGTTTTAGACTATTTCTAGATACCTTAAATATCCATTAAGAAACATTGCTGAAGCAATTAGAAACCCTGGGAGAAAGTCCTCAGGCATTCCATCAACACTTAACAAAGCTGGATTCTAAAAATAAATACAAAGAATAAGAAGAATCTCTTCTGCATAAAGGTAGGAAAACCCTAAGTATACAGAGAGTGGGAAAGTTGAGAAAGGCAATAGATAGTGTTGGGGAGAAATGCATTGGGGTCGTCCAGATCTCAGCTGCCCAGAGATGAGCTATGTTCCTAAATTCAAGAGTCTTGCCAGTGATGATGGTGGACCACAGTAAAAAGAGAGGCATTATAAAGTGAACTTTACTTGACATTTATTTGACTGAGTTGATGTGAGGTACCAGAGATGATCCTGCAACTCCTTTGGATATCTTTTTATTGGACCAGGTAAGTGTGAGTGTGAGAATGGCTTGAGCCCAAAACATGGAACTGTAGTAAGCTTTCTTTTCAGACTATTTTTGGACCACTAGACCACAAATACTAACCCTGAGACTTTCAATTAATTATGAAAGCTTGGTTTTACCTTAGGCCTTTTGCCAGCTAGCTCTTATAAGTTAATTAACTCACATCTTTAATCTACTTTCTACCATATGGCTCGGTTACCCATTCTCAGTACAACACATCCAATGTGCTCCAAGTCTGCTGGAGAAATTGCATGCCTAGGTTCCTCCTCCCAGTTTCTCTCTTTCTCCCTGCTCAGAGGTCCTACCTATTCTCTCAGCCTAGCAATTGGTCACTCAGCTCTTTATTAAATCAATCACAGTGACATATTTTCTTTAAATAGCATAAGCAAATATGCCACAACATATTCTACCTCTGTCAAATTAAAAAGGAAAGATTTTAACTCTAAAGTAAAGTATATAGTAAAACTATATACAATAAGGACAATTATCAGGTAAGAATTACATTTACAATATATAGTCCACTTGTATTTAGCAAATTCAGAGAACATATTGTATTATCTATTATCTTAGAGAGTCCAAAGTTTTCTACATAAACAACTATCATAACTTGTATTAACATCCTAAAAATATCTTTTTATACATTTAAACATCTTTGATAAACAACTTAAGCTTTTACATTCTTCAACCTTATAAACTTTATATCTTTTTTTTCACTTTGGTAGCAAGAAAAACTGTATACCATTCTATTCTTGAATCCCCATTAGAGACCCAAGAATATTGCTTGAGTAAACAGGAAGTTCAGAGCAAGCAACTTCTAAAACTGTAGAAATGACAGAGACATCTAGCTGCCTGGACAACCACCCAAATTTCCTTTGTTTTATTGGGGCATCCTTCATTGGACTACAGGCCTAAAATATCTGATAGACTTTTTTGTGAAGCAGTAATTTTGAAGGACTTTTTTTTACCTTGTCTTGGAAGAGTCCAGCAATCACCTTCTTTTGTGTCACATCCCACCAAGATGTATTCTTCTGGATCTGTGAAGAACTTTGGCTCACCTGAAACATACCTGCTTCTTGAAAGAATCTTTCACTATATTACATGGGACAAAGAGGTGGGTATTTGGGAGGAAAAGGGAAACCATACATATGTGTGTGGGCCCACCCACTGGAGCATGGCCAGCCAATCACAGATCATACCTCTTTAGAAACTGTCTTTTATTCCTCCAAAAGCCCTTTGGCTATTTATACTACTTTTAAAATTTATTAATTTACTTTAGCAGCACATGTCTTTAATCTGAACACTCAAAGGCAGAGGTATGTGGTTCTCTGAGTTGGAGGTCAGCCTACTCTACAGAGAAGATACCAGGATAGTCACTGCCATGCAGAGAAACACTGTCTCAAATAGTCCAAAATAAATAAATAAATAAACAAATAAATAAATAAATATAAAAGGAAGGAAGGAAGAAAGGAAGGAAAGAAAAACTTACAAGTTCTTGTTGATCTTGCACAGGACCTAAATTTAGATCCTAGTACCCACATCAGGTAGTTTATAACCTCTTGTAACTAAAGCTGCAGTGAATTTGGTGGTCCTCTTGTGTTTCTCTGTTAATATCTGCACACGGGGCATTCATGCATGCACACACATATACACACATACATAATATTTTTAAAGGAAATAAGAAATATTTTCATATTTCCTATTATTGTCTATTTAGCATGTACTTCCGGATGACAATTTGTATTTAGAGCTAAGCAATTGGTCCTATTTTATGTAGAAAGGAGAATAACAGGTTGTTTGGTATCTTTTAATCATGCTGAAGATCTTGAGATGGGAATGATGAATAAAGGATGCTAAACTTGTAGGAAATGTTCTATAAAGGGCACTTACAGGTTTTTTTTAAATTTATTTATTATTATTATTATTATTAAAAAAATCCCACCTCCTCCACTCCTCCCAATTCCCTCCCCATCCTCCCATCCCCCTCCCCCT
>LOJH01038784.1:0-14976 GCA_001685095.1 Ellobius talpinus | reverse complement strand
TAAATGGTTTTCTTAAGTCTGATATTAAAATATTTAGGCTGGTTAATTTCTAAAAAAAAAAAAGAAATGAGCCTTTCTTTAACCTTCGCTCAGTTTGGGCTGTCTTCAGTCTCTGACTTTCATTGTAATTGAATGCCTAGAAACGTTAACACCCTTCATTACTCATGCTGTGATCTCTATATATACACTCATCCAAGTTATCAGGGAGCAGCTTAGCTATTCCATCACAAGTTAATTATAGAGTGTTTGCGTCTGCTCCAATCAAGGCTATCATGGTCAAACATGACTATGGCATGACTGCTTCCAGCAGGGGAAATAGCATGGACCCAGGCAGTTGCCCATTTTAAACAACTGAAAAACTGCCTCATGGAACAGAACATAAGAAAAGATTCTGACTTTGTTTAAAAATAGATTTATAAGTACTGGAAGTAAATTATAGCAAAAAGATTTCAATCAAAATAAAAGAAAATCTAAAATCATCCCTTTGACTGAGAAAACTCAAGTATATTCAAAATAATGTATCTCAAATATGATCATGGAACATGAAGGAACTTTCAAGATCAATTTAATGTACGATTTGACCCCTTCCTTCTGTAAGATTGGAATCTGAGAACTAGAAAAATAGAAAATTATCTTATTCCACGCTGTATATTGAAGACAGCTCTGGGGATATAACCTGACCTTAGTGCTTTGTCCACATATCTGGCCAACCTGTAACAGCAAGACCAGCTCTGTTTTATATAGCTTCAAACATCTTGCCTAAGTTCTAAGACTTATATCTCCATATTTTAAAGTCTCCTTTCCTTCCTTTTGTTTATATTCAGAGTTTTATAGTTAATTAATTTTACATGAAAATGAAGTGAATCATGACTCAATTTGCATACTTGCAAATTGCAAAAAGAAACCTATATCTGCTTTAAAACAGTTATGCCAGCCTGTTATTTACTGACAAAGAAGTATCTCCTTTTTGTGTAAGGGCAGGTGGAATAAATTGAGTGGAATCCACCTTTCTGCTGCAACAGGAGGCTCCCACTGGACCTAAGAATACTATTTGCAGTGGTAGGAAAAGGAAATAACATTTGTGGAAGGTCTGCTTGGTAGACAATTCAAATATGTAATCACATCTAATTCCATTTAATCCACACAATATCTCTGTAAAATGGACATTAAAAGTTGAGGAAATTGAGTCTCAACATGGTTTAGTGCTGTACTCAAAGACCTATAACAGGCACACTGGTAAAATAGGATTGGAAATTAGGTTTTAGGGGAAGAAATATACTGATTTTCTCGGGAATGTGGAATTTCCCAGGACATGTAACTTCCAGAAGTAAAGCTAGGTGAGGCCCCCACACACAGTGTAGACTGCTTGCCTTGTTGAGTTTAGGAGCAGTAAGAGGAGTAGGAAGAGCTTCCCTGAGGTCATCTACTGCATATGATTTTACTAGGAACTAGAGTTGGATTTTGAATAATATTCTAAGCATTTTTGATCCATTTTCTTGTATTCAATTGCATAGGTTACACTGTTAGTATCTTCTTAAATTAAGTTAATCTGATATCAGTAGTTCACAGATCACACTTGTAGAATAGCAATTTGGAAGGAAAATTATACTTCTCAAGCAACTTTAAGCTCTTTTATATTTTCTATAATTCCATTTATGTCTTTATCCAGCAAGAGCATATTATGTATCAAATATCAAGTAGTATGCAAAGCTTAAATAGTAAGTGAGTCAAATATATCCCTTTCCCTAACAAGTTGTATCCTGATATGATTTTAAATTTATTCTTCTACAATTTCATTCATGTATATAATGTATTTTGCTCCTGTGTACAGCCATTGCCCCTTTTGAAATCCTTTCTCATTAAACTCTTTCTCCTTCCGAACAAATTCTGTCCCTGATTTCATGTCATTTTTCTGTGTGGTCTACTGAGTTTAATTAATGTTGTTGACATGAGCATACTTAGGGGTTATTTACTGGGGCATGGACAATTAACCAATGGCTACACTGCTGAATAAAATTATTTTGGTTCCAACTTGATTTCTCTTTTAAGAAAACAATACATTAGTGCAATATCCTAAGTAATGGGGGTCGTACTATCCATTTCTGGTGAGCAACCAAGAGGAGAAGCAATATCCTGTACTGTTTAGAAATCCTCTGGGAATTTCCTGACCAATAACTCATGAGAAGGTATCCCATATCTGATACTGGAATTTTTTCTTAATAATATTTAACTTCTAGGAGCAAAATTATCCATGCATGCTTGGTATCTCCATTTATATTCTGATATATTGTAGTCTATTAGCTTATAAATTCATAAGTTCCTATGTAGAATTTTTCACATTTCCTTAGTTTTTGTTAACCCAGCCTTCTTATCTTTCCTATAGCTCACCCTCCTACATCAACCCGACTTAAACTGTATGTTTAGTTTGAAATGTCTGGAGAATGTAGGAAGCTAGAAATGGGCCATAGGGAGAATGCCTTCAAGAACAAATAGAACACATGTGACATGAAAGCAGAGGAGAGAGGTACTGTATCCCAAAGTGATTGGACACTATTACCTCTTTGAGAAGAAACTAGTAATACCTTCACTAAAGTTCAGGATCCATTGGAAGAGTTCTGTTTAGCTCTGCTAATGTTCTCCTTAGCAAAGGATAGAAAGCTATTTCATTGTTCTTCCAGCCAAAGTCAAAATCAAAATCCACCCAATCAGATCTGAACTATAGCTATTAACAGGCCATCCAATGATTCTTTCAGGCAAATAGTTCTAACTGTCCAAGAGTATAAGAATAACACAAGGTCAATGTAAAACTACAGATTCTTATACTCTGTACTGTGAGTCTTACACATTTGCTCTGAGCTAAGACAGTGGTAATGCATTTTGTATGTCATATCCTCACTTATTGTAGTCCTACTACTTTTCTTCTCATACTAAAGGCATAGCTTTGTGGTCATTTTTGGCGTATTCTGTACTTAACATAGTACTAAACCCTACCTAGGAGATGGAGGTCTGGATAGTGTTGTTCCACCAAAACATTTTTAATTACCTGAGAATTTTTTTTAACCTAGATGACAATACATACAACTACATACAAGGGAGTGTTGTCTATTTACTTTTGGATGACAAAGAAATCCATTGTGAAGGCATCCCCCACAAAAAGCATCTGCATGGAAAAACATTTAGTCTATTTTTTTTGCTAACTTCTTTGCCTTGTCAGTCATAGCTCCGTGTTAATTTTCCATAGTCTTTTACACAGAACAGCTTTAAATTCCATACAAGGCAAATAGGACAAACTCCATTTCAGAATTGCAGTTGTGTTGACACATGGTAATCTTATTAGCAATAAAAGCGTATTACCTATAACTGAATAACTATGCAATTAGCAAATCTGAGAGTTGAAGAACACCAGCATTCTTCAGCTTTGCATTTGTTTTTAACTCACAGCAGGACATGTTTGAATTATCAACAAAACCATTAGCTCTACTAAATGAAAAAATAACTTAATATAAACTATTTCACCCAGAATAAATATTAACTACAGCTCACACAGATAAGCTTAAATTTAGCAATTAGAGCGGTGTTGTGCTGCTACTTAGGCAACTCATGGGTGCATTTATTTCAAGTACCATAACATTGGCATCTGACTGGGTAGCACTCTGTGTTGAGAACAGAGACCAGCTTTCTGTTTCTTTAAACAAACATACCTGTGAGTAAAATAATTAAAGTATTCATCTGGGGAAGTTATATTTGGGGTCTTCATGAAAGCTATATAATTGGGTCATTCTAATATAGTGTACACACAAACATAGTTTCCTTTAAAATGAATTCAGGGTATGTACCAGGGTTCAACATTAACCATGGAACAAATTACATTAAAATTACAATTAACTTCTGCTCAAATGTCAGCAGAAATCGATGTTCCTGTGTACACACTGCATCTTCCTCACCTTTATTAAGCCCCTTTCAATTATGAGGGAACATGAACTGGAAGGATGTCGCTGTGTCATCTACAGCATTAAAATGTAGGAGGAACATTGACCCTGGCCTCTAGAGATTATGTGAAAAGCCATTTATATGCACAGCTGTACAAATTGCCTGAGTTTAGTGCTAAATTCCATGGAAAATCATCTTTGCTGATCTGCTTCTAAAGAAAGACAAGGTTTAAATATTTATGCTCCCTTACAAGACAAGTCCAGTCAGCAGTGGAATGGTGAACTGGCCAGTATAGAGCTCATTCTGGCAGTGACAGGGTTTTCCTTTAAATGAAAGAAGTCACAAGAGTTTATGTATAGTTGAGAACCCCTGAGCTGTTAGAGTTGTCATTGTCTTCACGAATGCCCATGTCTCTAAAACAGCTCTTAGATGGATTCCAAGAGTCCAGTCTGCAACTTCTTCTTGAATTATAGCTGAACTCTTCCTCCTTTCCACTTCCATAAGCACAGACTTTCTTCATTTGCACCTGTATTTACCTTTAATATTTTGAACCTATTACTAAAAGATCAACATTTCATGTTGGATGAAAACAAACAGGCAAACAAAAAATTAAGAAAAACTCTTTGTGAATGGAAAACTCTTCTGGAACAGAAGCTATGGGCATGATGCCACAGTCAATCCCTCTAGACCATTTACTGACTGATTCTGACATCTTACTTTCCCATTTCTTGGCTTTTTCTTCTACAACAATCAATAAAACAGATTTTTCATAAATCTAGAAATTATCATAATATTTTCCAGGATTGTTTTGAGTTATTTTAAGGTAGAATGTTTAGTAAATAAAGCATGGTGATTTTTTTTAACATTAGCTATCTTCAAAAAAACACTGAAATGTCCATTATCAATTGCTTTTAAGTTAATGCATGTATCTGCATCTTCTTTTTATGTACATAATAAGTTTAATCATCTTTTCTTATCTGGATTTATGGTGCTTACCCATGAGCCAAATACCACCTAACAAAAACTGCAATACCAGACATGAGAAGGCCCCTTTTGAGTTGTTGGCCAGCAATGTCCAATAGACTCTCCAAATACATAGCTTTTCACCATTGCCCTTTATTACACTCCAGAGGTGGAAGTGGTGTTCATATTGCTAAAGATGCCATGCCTTCCAGAAGCAGGGCCTAGAGACCTCAGAGATGGAACTGACATGAATGCCCTGTCTGTGATGATTAGCTTTCCAGGAACCAGAAGGTGCCTTGCAAACTTCCAAAGGAGGGAGGCAGCCAGCAGTCCTGCCCAGTTATGAGGGCTATGAACCACATGGACAACCAGCATGGAACACTAAAGGTTCAGTAGTGGTGCAACAGCTCTCTAATTGGACTTAAGACCAAGGGAGACCATGCCTGGTACAGGAACCCTAGAAAACTAAGTGCTAGTGCATTCGTGACTGGGAGATAATCTAGAAGCATTAATTTATTAAACGAGCATAATCCCTAAGAGCAATCTATAGACACTTGTCCTTAATCTTCACCTCTCATCAAAGAATCTTCTATTAGCAGCAGACAGAGACCAGAAAGCCACAACTTTACAAGACGCAAGAGTTGTGGATCCCAGAGTCAATGGATAGATCTACAAAACACTCCCAACACCTACTGCTCAGGAACCATTACAGAAAATGTGGTAGAAAGATTGTAAGAGTCAGAGTTGAAAAGTTTGCTGTAAAACTGTGTCTCATAGTAATATCAGAAGCTATACCCAAAATGTCTCACTAACATAACTTAAATGTGAATTAAACAAGGATTACAACAATGATCATATCAAAGTAGATCAAGAAAAGCCTATGAAGCCTCAGTACTGCACAAGAGCTATAGGAAATTAAGGAGATCTGGGAATGGGATATGTGTACTATGGCAGAGAAAAGCACACCAACTGGTTGCCCAGTGCCAAGCAGCCTATAAACAGAACAAGTTATAAGTGTTTGTGTGTGTGTGTGCATGTGTGTGTGTGTTTGAAATAACAATTTATTTTTTTTAAAAAAAAGTCATGAATTTGAAAGAGAGCAGGGAAGAGCGCATGGCAGAACTTAGAGAGAGGAAGGAAAGGGAGAAACATGATCCAATTATAATCTCAAAAGTTAAAAATCCAAACAGGAGAACCTAAAAGAAATAGATTAATTTCAAGATATAAGTGGCCCATTGAGGCTAATTTAAGATGAAATAAGTAATTTAAATATATCCATACGTAACATTCAATGTATCAGCAGAAAGTAAAACATCCAACTTTAAAAAATAATACCCAGGGAAGGAAGATTTAGTGCAGAATTCTTTCAGTATCTATAATGTAGTTGTCTATGTAATATCAAAAGCTTCTCTACAAAGAAAAGCCCTGGAACAATGGTTTCACTGATGAATCTTTAAAAAGAAAGTTAAAGTAAGCCTTAACAACAATGCATTCCAAACTCCAAACAAAAAGAAGAGAATTGAAAGAGACACTCTCCAAATCATTTTATGAGACTAGAATAAAAGTAACAGTGAAAGGGAGATGCAAGGAAATTACAGACCTAAATTCTTATAATTATAATTGCTAAAGGGAATGGAAAAGGGATTTGGACAGAAATATCTTTGAGTATATACAAATAGCTAATGAGTACATGAAAAAGAATGGTCAACATTGCTAGTCAGTTGGTAAATAGAGAAACCAGAGTGAGATAAAACTTCATACCCATAAGGATGGGTTAAGTGAAAGAAATATAGACAATAACAAACACAACAAGATATTGAATTCTATTTCCATCTCTTTCCTTTAATAAAGAACTGTGTGAAACATCTCAATACATATTAAATATAATATCCACTGTTTTATTATAATATATTTAATTTGCATTGAGATGTTTCAGTGTGTCAAGTATGATTTTAATTACTTTATGAGCATCAATCAACCAAGCCCACACAAATTCTAAAGGTAGAAATATTTTAATTAAATACTTTATTTTAAAACTGAGCCATATTGGGGTTAGGGGTGAGTGAACATGTTTAAAATCATGTTGTTAATAAGTTTAAGCTTAATTACAACCCAAGGCTATTTGTCTCCAAGGACTACGTAATTATGCATTGTCAGGTGTTGCTTATCAAACCACAGCATAATGTAGGCCTTCTGCCGTGTCTTTTGTAAACAGAAGGTACTCCAAGGGATCATTTGAAGATGTAGTGTTGATACTAATCGGTCTGTCATGTGTATACGAGCTATCATAAGTCTGTCATGCTAAGGAGGAAGTGAAGGCCTTGGGGAACTTCTGGTTTTCTCATTGGTTAGGTGACAATAGGAATGTGTGATTCTGTTGAAAAGAGGGAGGAAGGATTGTTGAAGCCAAGAGGGTCAGGGTTATGATGGGGGAACCCACAAAGACAGCTTTCCAGAACTGCTGGGAACTCATAGACTCTGGACCATTAGCTAGGGAGCCTGCATGGAACCCTCTTAGGCCCTTTACATGTGTGTGTGTCAGTTACATAGCTCGGTTTGTTTGTGGGGGTCCTAGCAGTGGGATCAAGACCTCTCCCTGGTGCTTGAGTTGGCTTTTGTGAACCTAGTCCCCATTCTGGGCTGCCTATCCCAGTTTTGATGCAGGGAAAGGAGCTTGGTCCTTCCTCAGTTTGATGTGTCAAGCTTTATTGACTCCCATGGGAAGCCTGCCCCTTTCAGAATGGAGACTGAGGAGAAGTGGGTGCAAATGGGGTTAAATGGAAGGCAGAGCGGGGGAACTGGAGGAAAGGAGGGCTAAGCCTTACCAAAAATAAATAAATAAAATCACAAGAAACACCTACGTTCAATTCAAATTATATCTATGGACATGGATTTAATTTTCTCTCAAGTATTTTCAAAATCCTAATAACTTGAATTTAATAATGTCTTGCTAAAGCAACAACAAAGTTCATGAACTCAGTGGGGCAAGAAAACTTCATAACGATGTTTTGGCCCTGCTTCTATAATGAAATCTCTGTGTTCAGAACAGAGTGGTTTGCATGGAGAAGGGCTGATACATTTGTAGCTGTGGGTGATTTCTTTTTAAGCATGGGGCTATGCACAACAGGCAGATATGAATTAATCACTGTTGTCTATGTCTGGTATGTGACATAGGACTACACTTTGACGCAAATCAAGTATTGAGGTGATTATGAATGAACTGCCAAAACTATCCCCACAAGTTTCTGCTACAATATAGGAACTCATTTAGTCAGAGCCCATGTTTACTGGTTTCATGACACTACCCATTTCAATGTTGCAAAGCCTTTCTGTGGGCTTTTAATCTTATGGCTTAGTGTGTGGAGGAATAGGCTTGATTATGATCAGCTCTGTCATCTGCAGGACAGTAGAGGTCAAAATTTACTTTTACCACAGGTAAAAGAATTATTTGGGCATGCGGCAAGCAGGCATATTCTTACAGTTGAACGTAAAGAACTATCGCTCAGCCAAGCCATGAAACAATTACAACTTTGCCATACTTGTCTCTGACCCTGGCTCTCTCTAAAGGCAGGGACAAGTAATAAAGACGCTGTGGCCATTATCAGGTGTCAAGACCCCTTGTTCAGAGCCGGGTTAGATGGCATGAACATGAAGCTGGCTAAATTGTTCCTCTTGACACTCAAGATTCCCTTATTCTGGATTTATAGTGCATTCATTCCATTAAATGCAATTATGGGAAAGAACAAGAGAAGCAATAGAGAGAAGCACTTTTCAACGTTACCGTGATAACACACGCCTCCCTCCAACCATAAGCATATTCCAAAGCACTTCTTTTTAATTTGTATACCTACAGATATGAGATATGAAACAAATAACTCAGGGCTGAGTCTAATATTCCAAGGCCCAGTGTAATTTACACAGAAAGCTGGATATTTACTACTGATGGTGGAGGTTATTAAGTTATCTGAAAGGTATAGACTTCATTCTGTTCTTGAGAAATAGAGATTTGTATTGCTTATTTATTCCCAGCTATTGAATATCAGAGTTATGCTCAGAAAAGAGATTAAAAACACTTGATGTTATCAGTCGCTGACATGGCAGCAACTTGGGGAATTTTGCCTATTTTTTTAAACAGACTAACTTTCTGAGGATATATATATACACATTTGTGTTTATGTGTCTCATCATGAGTGCCATAACCAGTAGAAGACATGTCTTGACAGCTTATTATACAATATTTTATTGTTTCATTCTTTTTGAAAGTGAAATACTAACTCAGTTGTTCATATTATATCTCCATTCCAGTTTTCCCATGGCAATAGGACCAGGCCCTTTAGGAGTCCCAGCCACTGGGATTGAGTTTAGAGCATAGCTGAGCATGATATTAACTGTGTGACCTTATTCCAGTTATTTAATCTTTTAAAATCTTTTTTCTCATTTGCAAAACAGAATTGGACTTTGCAATTTTTGCTCTTTTATGCTTATGAATTACGAAATAATGAATTGGCAGTAATCCCTACATTGTCCTAGGCTTACGTGTATAGAATATAAATCTGAGCTCCTGGTTTGTCACTCTGTGTCACAGGCTTCCCACCCGTACAAACCATCAATTCATAGTTTAAAGACAGAACCTTGCATGGGTTACTAGTTGCTAGTCCTATGCAATCTTAGAAATTGCAGACTTGGCAATGATTCAAACAAGGAGGGAGTATTGAACAGGAAAGAGCTTCAGGTCATGCTTCAATCTGTTCAACAACTTGGGCATCCACAAAACCAGCAGGAGATTATAGACAATACTCCAAGTGTAGGCTCTTGTCTACAGAGAGAAGTTGGTTTCTGTATTTGGCCCAAACTTTACCAGATCATCCTTAGAGAGATTTGGAATCAATTGAAAATCAGAACTTTCAAATCTTGGCTATTGAGTGTTGTAGTCTGCCCATGTTTCTTTGTACTGTGCCAATAACCAAAATAAGAGCATCAACAATAATAACAGAGTGAAATCAAAAGACAGAAAGAAAAAGTGACCAAGAACAAAGGACCATGAGATCCGGTCATGGAACCAGCACTAGCTCTGTCAGGGGAATGATTCATTTCTTTACTTGTTTATATTAAACTTATTATTATATTATATATTATAATATACATACTAAAGTATATTAAACTTCAAATTAAAGTTATATTATCTCCAATCCTCTCCAATAGCTTGAAATTTTGCTCTTATATATGAGTACTATGAAGACGGATAAATTGAACCCTGTACAAAGCCTCCAGGCAAGGTGAGATTTAAGCCAAAGTTCAAGGGGAAAAAAAATCTTCCTCCAAGTCCTTTCCTTCTTGCAAGGCTCAGTTTGACTTTGTGTTTTTCCTTTTCTTCTCACATCATTTCCTCGTCGCAGGTCCCTTTGAGACATGGCTCACTATGCTACAGATCGTCTCTATAGCTTCTCCTCTCAGAAGTTTCCTCTTCCCTTCGGTACAGAATAAGCAATTGGTGTGCTCTTCTGTGGTGAAAGCCTTTTCTCCTGGGATTTCTTAGTTGTCTATAATCCCTTGTGCAGGCTTGAGGCTTCATGGACTTTCCCCTGTCCAAGTTAGAATATCCATTGGTGCTGTCCTTGTACAACTCGTGTGTAGGCAGTCATGTGCATGTGACCTTATGGGTATAGCATTAGACATTTCTAGGAGACACAATCTCACGGCAAATTCGCTGTTCCTCTCTCTCTTAAAATCTTTCTGCTTCCTCTTCGACAATGTTGCCTGAGAGGGTTTGGAGTGAGGAAAAGGAAGGGAAAATGATATAACTATGTTATAAAATAAAATAAAAAATACTTTTTATTAAGTCCACTTTTCCCTTCCCCAATGTGCTCAGTACACTTTAATGAAAAAAAAAAATAACTAGTTACACAACATAAATATTTATACAAGTCCAATCAGGGCTCATAGAGGTCAATATCTTAAATAAAGGGAAAAGGGAAAGGAGAGGACTTTCCGGCATGATTGTTATCTAGCAAGAGATATGTTGATTATTTTGGGGATTTCTTATATAAATACCCAGTTTGTGACATGTTGCCATTTAAAATATTTACACACACATTGTTCTTTAGAGTTATTTCTTACTATGAATATTACCTGAAAAAGACTGAAGTTTGGTGATATCATTGTTTGTTCATATAGTTAAAACTACTTAAACGAAAAACGTTCTGTGTGGGTATCGCAAACCCACATTAGGAGAACAGGTGTTTTCAACAGACATTAGCCAAATTTGTAGAAAGATAAAACAGATTTCAAAATATATTGCACAAACTTAGAATTGTACCTTCAGAAACTCTGAAACTGGACAAATATCTGAAGCAATTGTTTGTATGAAGTGGAAGACAATTCATCAATATTGTCTTTAAGATAATGAGAAAGAGAGAATTTGAACCTGCAGTTCACCATGGCTTCCTGTGTACAGCCATGGCCAAACTGGAACAAGGAGTTGGAGAACAAAGAAAGAGGAGACCTATAAGTCAGGATAGAGGCAGAGGACCAGGATGTCGGAGGAAGATGCTACCAATGGGGCTGGACACCATAGAGAAGGAACATGCATGCAATAGCATATATGGAGAGCTACAGAAGACATAACTTACATTACATTCATGGCTAAATACAAAGTTTTATATATACTGGATATCACTATGTAAGGCATTCAGAAACAGAAGAACAAACTGAAAGTTGTGGATTTGATGAAGAGCTCTGAAGATGGTGAAGAATGAAGAAGTACTGGAGTTATGACAAGAAGAATGGAAAGCCCGTTCATCGCTATCCAACAAGGTCTCATTTGAGGAATGAAGCCTCTAGACATTTTCTAGAAAACCTAAGTCCCCAAAGGACCCAAGTAAGCTAGTTAATTCATCCTCAGTAATATAATGCTTTTAATATGTAGCACCAAGTAATTATCTATTTGATAAAACTGGATAATATTATCATCAACAATCAATGAAAAAATATTAGTGGAAAAAGAGATGTCACTGATATTGAAATTAATGGATAGAAACAATTTTAATACTGATTAGGTCTACAAACAACATCTTATTTTACCATCTGAGAATGAGTGAATGGATAGGAAATCACAACAAGGGAAATAGAAATTGCTTAGAAAAATGAAAGGTATAAAATGAAATTTTACTCTGTGTGAGTTGGTGTGTGTGTGTGAGAGAGAGAGAAAGAGAGATAGAGATGGGGGGGACTGGACCACTCAATAAGAATATACTGATTGACTTAAAGACAAATCAAGTAAAATTTGACACATGGAAATAAAACACACACTAACACACTTGCATATAAACAAATGAGCAAGAGAAAAAGCAGTATAACCACTAATAAGTCAAAGCTGTTGTCAGAAATGAAACAATGTTAGGCTGTGGAGATGCCTCATTTGGTAAATTGCTTCAGGTGAGTTCAGTTCCCTAAACCCATGTGAAAAGTGGTTGAGCATGGCGACTTGCGCTTACTTCCAGCACTGGAGAGGCAGGCAATGCAGCCTCATCAGCAAGGTTTACCTCTAACCTCCACACATATGCATGCATGTGAAGACACATAGGCACACTCATGCATGCAAGCACACATACGCTCACATCTTTATACCCCTTATGCAAAAAGAAATGAAGTGATATTAAATGGTGTACATTTGTACTATTGAATTACAGGAAGGAGGACAGAGATTCGAATTTAAGTACTTGAAGAAATAATGACAAAAAAATTACTAGTTTGATTATGTTCTCAATGAAAACATACAAAATGAATAGGGAAAATAAAATGAATTAAAAGGACAAATTGCTAAAGAGGATAAAGAGAAAACCTTGATACTGTCTTTACTTGTGTGGGATTCAAACAAAGACAGCTGTTACCATTCATGAGAAACAGTGCAGACCAGGAGAGAATGCAAGGACTATTGAAAGGGTTATCAGCAACACAAACTGCTTAAATTAGAATTCTATATTCAGCAAAGATATTCTTTTGAAAAAGAAGGCATTTTTGAAAACTCACTTTTAGGTGAACAAAAGCAGAACTGTTGTTGCTCTTTAATTTGGTTTGGGGATGGTTTGTCTTTCAGCAGACTAAATATAGTTGAATTTTTAAGAAAAATTTCCAGACTGAAGGAGTTTTGAACTTCTGTGTGGATGTTCTAACCCATAGGATAAAGGGTGAGGAAACTTCTAGTAGAGAGACTGAGAAAATTTTACCTTAGCTTCATTGACAATGGTTAACACTTTCAGTGCCAAGTCACATTGGTGACATGTGGTCTTGATACTATATAATGACAGTGGCCCTTCTCCCCATGAGGGCTTCCTGTAAGCCCCATGTAACTAGAAGGAAAGCATCTCACAATTGCAAGTTCATAATTTTTCTACAAAATTGTCAACCATTACATGACTCCCCAGAGCTCTTGAAGTTCAAAAACAAAAAGTGTGTGAAACACTCAGAGCTTGGAAAACAGAACAGTGGCCTTGGGGGAGACCAGTGAAAGCAGAACGAGGCTTGGCCTGGGCATACCAAGACTGAATTTCTGTTGAGACAAACTCACCATGTCAGCTGTGTACATGTCCAAATGCAAGGCTAGTACATGATGGATGTGTTGAGATTCTCTAGATACCTGTTGGTCTTTGGTAAATATATGGTTGTCTTAAAATTCAGAAGAAGAACAAGATAGATGCACAGGCAGACACAAAGAGAGACAGAGAGACAGACAGAGAGAGAGAAGAAAAAACACTGGTTTATTTCTTTACAATAAATACAAGAGATATAGAGGAGAAGATCTGTCCCCTGGATGCTGAAGAGTAATGGAAGTATAAATTAGAATGTGGTTTGATTTATTTCAATTGGCAGAGTCTTCTCTTTTTGCTTGATGGCCTTTTACATCCAAGCTCTTTCTAGCATCCTTTGTGTCCACACAACATTTGCCAGCTTGTTATATATGATACACTGAGTGTTTACTCTGAGTCATGAGTGTGGAGAGGACTCTAAAGAAGCTTTCTATTCCAACTGTGAGAGTACCAGCATACATTCACTGATGAAGAAGTAGTCTACAGCAATGATGTAAGCAATCATTTTCCCTGCTGTCACATTTCCATTCTGACTCCATCAGCATCCCCAGTAGGAAAATGATGCTGAGAGCACGTGGCTTTTCCCTTTCTTTGGAAAACGCTGAGAAACTGGATCAGCATAAATATATGAGGATTTGCAATTTGAAGACTATGATGATGGCATGTACATTCAAACTGTTCAATAGACTTTGTTTCATCCTTCAGTCATTTCTAAACTTCTGTACCTTGTGCATACTCTACAAAAATAGAACTGCTTATTTCCAGAATTGTCTATTTATTAAAGTGATAGCTTCTGCAATATGTATTATTTTTAAGAAAAGACCATGAGTCCTAGATTAAGGGCAACATTTTCACAGAACATCTGACCCTTGAACCCACTGTTAGTCATGAATTATAACACACACACACACACACACTCTTCCAATATCTTCTCTGCCATGATCTATGTGAGCACAAGCAAATTGCACAGCATCTCTCTGTCCTAATGTCTCCACTCACAATATCCATGCTACTTTACCTTCGTGAAGGCTATAAGATTCTGAGAAAATGGAAGGAGGACTGGTTGATTAAAAAAAGTAAATAAATACGATCCTGCCAATAAAGCCATATGACTGGACAACACATTATTACTCTTGGTACAGCTGACTTGAGTGGAAAGCCTGTTTGCTCTCCAGAGGGTTCCCTGATTTGTTTTCTCCTCTTATTGCAATAAATACAAATTCAATAAGAAATATGTAGTTATGGGAAGGATTTCCCATCTTCAATTTATTTCCCTTAATTTTCATTCAAGCTGTTTCTCACTTAAAGTCTAATTTCCCTACCAGTGATACTGCTTAAGTATATTGATTCAGACTCCCCTGGTGCCTTCCAAGGTATAGCTATGACAAATCAAGAGAAATGCAAAACACAATCCCCACAAGTAAAACACACAAAAGATTCATATAAATGATAGGTAGGTAGATGGATAGATGATAGATAGATAGATAGATAGATAGAT